>LQMS01002196.1:0-16004 GCA_001657455.1 Spathaspora girioi | reverse complement strand
TCGGTCAGGGAATTAAAGCATTCCTGCATTCAAGCGTCACACCGCACACTACTCACGAACACGTAAAACCGAGGATAATGGTTAAAGTTTGAACGAACCCCACTAAATTAATTTTACTTCATTATATCACTTACTAGAAGAGAATATACCAAAATAATGTCAAGTGTTCCAGTTTTAACAATACCTGAATCTTCATATGATCCCTCCTTATATTCATTAAGGACAAGAAGAGGGAAATCCCTGATATTGATCTATTTGATTAAATTAACACATGGATCTGCGTTATCGCTAGCACTTGTTTATATAATAGGATTGTTGGTCATTAAGCCTCTATTGGAGACTAAAGCTACTAGAAGATTAGAACTACTTGAATCAGCAAGAATAGGTCTTCGTGATTTCTATCTTAAACTCATTGGGAAAGTTAGTCATATACCTATAGTTGCAATTAGAAAACCCGGTGATAGTAAATTTTATTCAGATGCAGTAGTGCAAACCAGTGATTCATATGTGGATAAAACCAGGGTTAGAACAGACCGAGAAAAATGGGAAGAATTAGTTGAAAAGGATAAAGTTGGACAAGGAAGATTACATGAAAAATTAAAGAAGTTATCAACTATATTAAATGAAGAATGTAGAACATATTCTAGTATTGATATGGATCATTATAAGAGTGCAAACTATGCTATTAAAGATTTTCAAAATAAAGCTGATTTGGTTTATTTTAACCCAAGTGAGTTGTTTATGCAAGATAATATTCCAACCGATCCGACCAAACCATTACGAAAGAAGAACCGGGCAGTAGAAGTCAGAAATGAAATTAGAAGCATAAAAGGGTTGTACATGAGTGGGAAAGCATAGCCAGGGTCGAGTAGAGATTAAATAGCATATATAATCTTAATTTTGTAATTTACCAAACATTGTAGTGTTTCTTCGCGATAAAAAAAAGCTGGAAATATAAATATTGTATCGCCGGTTTAATACTCTGGAGTTTAATATATCACACAAATACAATGGCAAAGTCAAATATTGTAATAGATAGCAGCGAAGAGGATTATTCAGAGATGGAGACGTCGTCTATGGCTCCTCAGATTGATGATTTAGAAGAAGAAGGTGAAGAATTGAACAACCTACAAGTTGGTGGGGATGATGATTCTGATTTATCAGACCTTAGTGATGAAAATGGTGCCGAGGAGGAATTAGATGATGGACTAGAAGATGTTTTGGGCGAACCAGAGGAAATTGATGACGTGAATCCATCAAGTGAAGCAGATATAACAACCGCCTTGGATGACGATGATGGTGAAGAAGAGCTTGAAGGAGGAGAAGAGGAAGAGGAGGAGGTGGACGAAGAAGAGGAAGGAGAAGGAGAAGGAGATGAAGAAGAAGAAGAAGACGACGAAGAGGAACAAGAAGAGGATGACGAGGAGATTGCTAGTTTAAGTGAAGAAGAAGAAAATTATAAAATTGAAGCTTCTAGTGATGAAGATTTGGAATTGCGAGAAGAAGAAGAAGAACAAGTGCCACCATCCAAAGCTGCGGCCCCTCGGAAGATAAGTTTAACTATTAAGCCTCCAACAAGAGTTGCCACTACTGCAACGGATTCCACACCCCAGGCTTCGTCTAGATTACGAGAACCCAGAAAACGCCAAGTATCTTATTATGCAGATGAGGAAGAAGAAGACGACGAAGAGGAAGATGAAGCTGAATACGACCGAGTTCCAAAAAGAACAACAAAGAGAGCAAGAACGTTACCTGAACGTCAAGCTCAACCTCAAGATTTAGATGCAGACCTTATATTAACCGATGAAGAAACCGAATACAATCCTCATGCCAACCCTGATATTTCAAAGATGACAGAAAGGCAAAGAGCCAGATATTTAGAAGAAGAGGAAGACGATAAGCAATTTTTTGAATTAGATAATAATGGTAAGAAACCCAAGGTGAAAAAGACTGAGACTGATGAAGAAATAGCATTAAGGAAATCCGAGAATGCAAGAAAGAGACAAGATTATAAGAACAAGATACTCGAAGAAGAAAAGAGGGACACTGTGAATAAATTATTAAAGAGACGTGCTACAAAGACCCGAGAAATAATACCTGATAAAGAAGGTACTGTAGAAGTATCTAAACTGGTTGACAAAGTACGGAGACCAATGTTGGAACACCCGGCATTATTGAGGTACGTTTCAAACACCACTACATTAAACGGTAATTCAGTGCTTGCATTCAATGAAAGTTCTAAATAGGTTGTGTGGCTGTATAGAAACGATAATAGTAGCAGTAATTATAATAGCTATGGATGTAGTTAAATCTAACTTCTCATATATTAGCCAGATTGAGCATGTGGATTCCAAGAAATCCACAAATAAATTAAAAAAAAAAGAAAAAAAAAAGAATTAAATGCGCACACAAATGACACTTTTAATCAACGGAAAAAAGAATTTGCTGAAAGATGGTGAGACGGTAACCAGCCCAAAAACAAAAGCCAATATCGGGCTTAACAATTTTTTAAAACTTTCATATTTCAAAATCTTTGGGTTGAGGATTTATATGGAATTCATTGTTGCATATTTCCTTTTCATTTTAAATATTTTTTTATAGTCACCAGATACAGGACATTTCGGGGATGAATATGAACATGTCCGGATTGAATAACACCCAGCAGGCCATGGGTGTGTCCCTTATGCCCAATCAGAACTTTCTGAATCCTATTATTCAGGATTCTTTACCTCAACAACAACAGCAAAATCAACAACCACAACCTGCTATGTCTAATGTGACGGCGAATGGCCAACAAATGCAGCAACAACTAAATCCACAGGTTCAAATGTTTAACCAGACTCCTCAAGTGCAGTTCTCTCCAGCTGGACAAGTAGGTGATATACAACAACAACCACCACAACCACCACAACCACAGCAGCAACATCAGCAACAGCAGATGCCACCACAACAAAGGTTTAATATAAATCAACAGCAGCTTGCACAGCAAATGTTAGCACAACAACAAGCACAACAGCAAGCTCAACAACAACAGCGAGCCCTTAATGGACAAAATCCATCTTTTCAACAAGGTGGAACAGTGCCTGTAAATCCAAACCAAGGACTTACCCCCAATAGTGCAAAATCAGCTCAATTTAATTCAAATATGGTTGGAGTCCCTGGCCATTTACAACCCCAAACAAATTCTGCTGGAAACTCTCAAGGGCACACTCCACAGATGACAAATCAAGCTCAGCCGTTTATACCTATGCAACAACAAGCTCAAGTATCAACAGGTCCAACAAAACAGAGAACAAATGGCTCGGTGAGCCATACCCCAATGATGACGATGCAGCCTCAACCTCAACCACAACAACCAATACAACAGCAACCACAACCACAACAAGGTCAAGCAAGGCCAAATCAACCTTCTTCTAGTGGAGCAGGTGCACCCTTCCGATCCCCTCTGCAACAGTTCAATGGTCAGCAAGCTAATTCGATTCCTGCAGGTGCTAATGCCGGGCAAGCGAGAGTTAATATGTCTACAGCCAATTCACCTACAGATAAACAAACAATTGTTACTGGAAATCCACCTATAGCAGGAGCAGGAGTTGCCCCTACTCAAGAGCAATTACGACAAGAAATAAATACAAGAATAATTAAGCGAAATCTTGGTAATGCTGGAGCTATGAGATTACTAGACTTGGTTGAATTATTATCAAATGAATCTATCGAGACGTTGACCAAGAATGAATTTTGGTTGAGATTAACGTCTACATACTTTTCTCCTACTTCCTATGTTAAGTTTACTCCTGCACCAACTCAGAATAGAAATACACTTCTTGAGAAAACCGGATTGAAACTTCCATTCTTGGATTTAGGAAACGGAATGACTTCTCCAAATGCACCACATCAATTTGAATTGTCATCAGTCATTGCATCTAAATTCATTCTTTCCAGTATAGCGGCTAATAATGTTGCCAGGTTTACAATTTCACTTCCCGGATTGAAATTTCAAGTGATGAATAATGGGTCTATTTTCTTGGTGGCGAGAATGATGATTCAATTCATGTATAGTGATGGTTCAATATCTAATATAAATGGTAATATTCGAGTATTGATGGGTCGTGATTTGGCGATAGAATGGATCGATATACATTGTTTAAATTATCAAAGTTCATTAGCATTAACTGGGTTGGAAAGAAAATGGGCAAACTTTTTAGATTCCAAATCAAAAGATCCTACTAAAGGTGATAAAGATTTCTTGAATGATATTTATGAAAACACAGAAGCGGTAAAGCTCTTTCCATCTTCAGGTATTCATCAAGATGCAATGAGAATTATGCAAGTAGGGGATGTGATGTCTAATTTGAAATCACTTATGGAGTTTGGTATGGTAAACAATATATCCTCACCGATAAAGTCACTAGAGTTATATATGTCTAGAAACAATAGTCAGATGGCTCTACAATCACAACTAGCACAGGGGCAATTTCAAGCTCAGGCGCAGGCGGCACAAGCGGCACAGGCACAATCACAAGCACAGGCACAAGCACAAGGTCAATTTCAAGCACAGGTACAACAAGCCCAACAAGCTCAAGCTCAAGCACAAGCCCAGGCACAAGCCCAAGCACAAGCTCAAGCCCAGGGACAATTTCAAGCACAGGTACAACAAGCCCAGCAAGCTCAAGCTCAAGCACAGGCACAGGCACAAGCACAAGCCCAGGCACAAGCGCAAGCGCAAGCGCAAGCCCAGGCGCAAGCACAAGCACATGCGGCACAAGCAGGTCAAGCTCAATTTCAGACGCAACCATTCCAGATACAGGTTGCGGGGCAATCACAACAAAGTCGTAACTCGACTATATCTTCTCCTTCACCTCGGACTATCCATGCCGAGGATCCAAAAAAGAAACGTAAAGCCAGTACAGCAGCAATGGAGAATAAGCGAAGAAAATAAAGTCAATGGATTAGACTCGTGTAGCATTATTCATAATGAAAAATCAAAAAACATAATCATTTATTTCTTGGGTGAATTATCAAGACATTTTAGTGGATTAGAGCAATTCTCATTTTTTAATTTGTAACTTCTAATAAATATACATTTTTGTAACTCAGTGTAGTCAGACTTTCTTCTAGAAATCTATCTTCTCTTAGTTAATTCTTAATGCAGATATACGAATCCCTCAAGCAAATAAATGAGTATAAAAAAAAGCTAAAATAGAACGCGTTATATCTTGACAAAAGCCTACGGTAGAGTACAATGATGACAATATAAGATGTCTCAATCGAATAAAACACAACTAGACTGTTCCTTGGTGGAAAGCGTAAGACCGAAACTGTTACAAGAATATATTGGTCAACAACATCTAGTCAACAGTCGAGATGGAGCAATAACCAATTTTATAAATTTAGGTTATCTCCCATCGATGATCCTTTTCGGTCCTCCTGGTGTCGGAAAAACAACCTTAGCGTCAATAATAGCTAATAAATGTGATTATGTATTTGTAGAGTTATCAGCTACCGATGCAACTGTATCGCAATTACGCGATTTACTGAGTTCAATAGCTAAGGAGAATGCGGAGCGAATTCATAGTGGTGATGATTTATTACGAATTCTTGTATTTATTGATGAGATTCATCGATTTAGTAAAGTTCAACAGGATTTCTTGTTACCTTTTATCGAGGATGGGAATTTTGTATTTATTGGTGCTACTACTGTCAATCCCGAGAAACGAATCCGACCAGCAATTCTATCACGTTGTCAATTATTTCAGCTAAATGGGTTGTCGGAACAAGAAATGAGACAGGTATTAGATCGGGCTATTGAATATGAGAATTTAAAAAGAACGGTCGTACATGGCCGGGGGAAGATAATATATGATGCAGCTGCTGTTAAAGGATTGATTAAGCGTGCTGATGGGGATTCTCGAACAGCTATAAATCTAATCGAGTTAGTTAGTACTAATTGTAAAAACCCCGAGGATAAAAATATGGAATTGTCTGAACTTGAAAGTATATTCAAAAATTTGAAATATGCCCAATCTAACAGCTTAGCTGATCCTGAAAACCGAGAAATAATGTTGAGATTGTTGAGTTGTTTGAAAGTAGAGCGTAACCGTAGGATTAAAGGGAAAGAAGATGATTTGGAATTCTTTTATGATGATTTCAAATCTCGAGATGTATCTTCTAATGATCTAAACTTTGAATATCTTCATCAGATGCAAGTCTCCGATGATAGTGACATTGAGGCTGGGGAAATATTTACAGATGAAGAGGATAATATTAGTCCCAAGGAACAAGATTTTGTAAAAGTTTCGGCAAATTTCTATCTCAAATTGCTTCTAAAACGAGGTGAGTCAATTTCATATATAGCTCGACTGTTGATTAGGTTTGCAGTAATGAATTTGGACTTAAAGACAAATACAATTCCTAAACTAATGTCGTTTGTAAAATTGCTTAAAAATACCAACCCTAAACAAGATAATGTTGATTATATTCTTGCCAACTGTATTGAATGGATTATTGATCAACCGAAAAGCAAACCAAAAGTTCTTCTCGATATGAATGAATTGAAGTATTATTTTTCAAAAGAGAATCAGGAAAAAGGGCAAGAAAATCCTGAAGAATGGTCAAAGATGCTTGAAGAAATCATGATTTCGTACAACCAAATTGAGATAGAAGAGCTAGAACATAGACCAGTTTTCGAAGATTCAAATATTGACCAGAATCCGGGGATATTTGTTTCATATGTTGACAGTGCAGATTTGGATATAGGTATAGAGTAAATCGTTGAAAAAGTAAACATGGATTTTTTTTTGCAACAACTTCTTCCTTAGCCGCTTTAACAACTGTAGAGTAAAATGACTGATCCAAACAACATATCTAAACCCAAGAAGAAGAAAGAAGGGTTTCTCAAAGTAACGCGAAGGTTAATTGTTGATTTCTGGTTGAATCTCGTTACGTATTTACTAATTTATGATATTTTGTTTATATTCCAAATTCGTTATTCGTTAATCAATGCCAATAAAGTGTTATTTAATTTTGTTTTAACAGCGCTCGAATTAGTTTTATTAGTTCCATTTGCCTTGATTAGGTTTATTTATTCAATAACAGAAACCAAAAACAACGCTAAACAAATGGATTCAAGATTTAATTCATCGGGTATAATTCGTACATTTACTTTACATCTGATTTTTTGGAATTATGATCTGAATTTACTGTATCATTTGGAAATAGAATCATTTAGTAAACGAGGTGGGATACATATTTTCTTACAATTGAGTGATGATGAATGTTTAGAAGAACAGTTACAAGGTCAGGCTATTGAAGATGTTAGATTAGAGGAAATTCTGGATGATGATGGAATTGAAATATCACGAGAATTACTTGAATCGGCAAACCTGATCAAGCATTTCAAAGGGTTCCATTTTAAAGGTAATGAATTAAATGACATGTTTCAACAGTATAAGATTCAATTTAATAATCCATTTTCCAGGAATAAATCACAAGATCAACCAAGTGAGAGTATTGCAGAGTAGGTTTTAGTTTTGTCACATTTATAAAACTATGTAATTTCAATAATAGAGTTAATATATTTAAATTTTGATAATAATAAAAAGATAAAATAGAATATGATAAAAAATGAAACTTACTACAGAAATTTAAAGAATATGCAAAGATTTTAAAATCATGAACGATTTCACTTTAAAAGCAAGCAAGAAAGTAAGTTAATACTTCCTGGTACCTATGCTCTTGGTATTTTGGTGTGTAATTTTAGTCGGAACTTACTCGTCATCGTCTCCATCACCTAATGCAGCAAATCTATTAACATGGGTTGATTCAGATCTCTTTGAAGGTTCTCTTTGAAGATCGGAATTTTGTCCACTGGAAGAAGGCGACCTTTGATTAACATATGAAGGTGATTTCTTCAAGTTGTTTAAGAAATTAGGTGATCCACCTGAAGAAGTATTGGTATTATTCCAAGCCGATCCTGATCTTGAAGAACTTGATCTTCCACCTCCAGAGTTACCTCCACTGTATGATTTCTTTTGTTGTCTTCTTTCTTGATTTGCTCGTTCTTCCTTTAATCGTTTAATTTCGGCGTCTCTATGAATTTGTACAATTGTCTTTGGTCCATCATCACCCTTGGCAGAATTCCAATTTGCATCTCGTAAATCTTGTAAATCCATAAGCATAAATTTAATTCTTGAAGGTAATTTAAGAGCTTCATTATTTAAAATCTTGCTGATATTATCAAACACGGCCTTCAATACAGTCTTGGTTCTTGGATCTCCATTTGGTGTATCAATTGCTGGTCCTACAGTTTTAACCAATTGTGCCAAACTTTCCAAACTTTCTTCTGAGGGGTCAACGACATTTTCCGCTTGTTTAACTAAACAAGTTCTAATTACTGAATCATTCAACATATTCAAATTATATAAATGACCAATGAATTTAACTAAACCTAAACCTCTTCTTTTAGCTGCGGCCATAGTATAATATTCATCCGACATCATTTCTGGTTCTAATGGGGTTCCATCATCATTGGTAGGTAATTTATCACTCCAACCTTTTTCATATTCTGTTTGACAGGTATTTAATAATATTCTTCTGGCTAAATCTCCACCAGCGGCAGGTTCACCTCGAACAATCATTTCTTCATTTTTAATCTCGGGGTTTATATCAGTACATATCTTGGCACAGAATCGGGCATACATTTCTGACCAATATGGTTCATCACATGCTTTGGCAAAGGTTAATTGTATTATTTGTTTAATTGTAGCGGCATTAGTTTCCCATTTGGCTTGGTTTGAAAGTTGTAAGATTTCATCGGAAATTTCTTGAAACATTTCCAAAGTTAATTTATTTAATAACGAGTTGGTCTTTCTTTCAATATCTTCAGTAGAGAAGATTTCACTTCCATCAGGGGCCAATTTCTTTTCTTCAGTCTTGGCCATTCTAGATTTAGGAATCCATCTATTGGCGGATTTTTCCAAAGGTTTAACATCTTCTGGAGGTGGTTTATTATGTTCTCTAGCCAATTCTTCTTCAGTCTTTTCCCGCATATCTCCTCCTCTTCCACCACGTTTAGATTGATTACCCTTTCTCGTGGATTTATCTCTGGAAGAAGCCCCTCTTCTTTTAGATCCACTTCTTGAATTTTGTCTATCAAACCCACTACCACCGGATCTGTTACTGGAACCACCAGCACCAAATCTTGATGGTAATCCATTTTGATATTTACCGGACCCACCAGCGTTACGGGCACCACCAGAGCCACCAGCCATGGAAACAGAACGTCTAGATCCATTTGGATGAATATCAACTGATTCTAATTGAGTTTTAAATTCTGGATCAATTGGATATTGAATAACTTTATGGAATTGAATTAAAAATTGAGGATCATATCTATATTTCTTCCCAGGAATAGTTTTAGATGAGTCGACTCCAGTGATGTTTTCTGGATATTTCGTGGCATATATATCATCGATTGGAGTAGCAGTTTTCAATCTTTCTAAAAATTGAGAAATTGTAAATTCGGGAGTTTCTTCTTCCGGTTCAGCTTCTTCTTCTTCTTCGTCCGCTTCTTCTCCTTCTTCCTGTTCAGGTTCACCAGTAGCAGTTTCTTCATCTTCAATAGTATTTTCTTCATCGGCGATTTCTTCAGTAGTTGTTTCAGCTGGAGTGACTTCTTCAGCTTCAGGTTCCCTTTCAATAATAGGTTCCTTTACTTCTTCTTCCTTTTGTTCTACTACTTCTTGTGTTTGAGTTTCTTTAATCTCTTCCGGTTTAGCTTCTTCTATAACTACCTTTGGAGTTTCTGGTTCAGCTTCTTCCTTGACTGGTGTTTCTTTAGTTTCTTTAGTTTCTTCCGGTTTAACTTCTTCTACAACAACTTTTGGAGTTTCTGGTTTAGGTTCTTCAGTAGTAGTAGCAGGTACAGCTTCACCAGCTTCTTTAGCCTTGGCAGCTTCCTTTTCCCTAGCAACAGCAGCAGCTCTTTCTCTGATTTTTCTCTTGAATTCTTCAGCTGCAGAAAGAGCAGCACTGTTATCAGGAACGGCAGGAGTAGGGGTAACAGTAGTAGCTTCTTGAGGATGAGGACTTGCAGATGCAGATGTAATTTGAGATTTAACATTTGGAACCACAGTTGTAGGATGAGGTGAAGAAATTGGGGTTGAAGAAGCAGTCTTCTTCTTCTTTTCTTCTAAATCAACGGGTTTACCATCTTTGGTAGTTAATTTAACTCGAGTGATTGGTGGAGTTGTCGATACTGGTTGAGGAGGTTGTGGTTGTAATCCTTGAGGCATTGGTGGTGGGACATAAGTTTGGGTAGGAATAGCACCATATGGAACATACATTTGAGGATAACCACCAACATAGTACGAAGGGTAGGAACCATACGCATAACTGGAGTACGCCTGTTGTTGTGCCTGTTGTTGTGCCTGCTGCGCCTGTTGTTGTTGTTGTTGGTTCATCTTTTGATTATTGTATGACTTTCTACTGGAATTCGAAGCGTTTGATCCGGCAGTACCAGGTTGAGAATTATTATATCTTTGATTTCCAGAAGTGTTTGAATTAGGATTAGGACTATTATTGATATTACTATTACTATTGTTGTTGCTATTATAATTTTGTCTTGAATTATAATTCTTGTTGTAGTGCTTCCCATTATAGTTCCCAGAATAACCACCATAATTTGGATTATAGTTTGGATTATAATTGGCATATGTCTGTTGTTGATAATTCAAATTAGCATATTGATTTTGTGGAGTTGAACTAGCTGAAGTTGAAGATCCACTTGGAATCATATTTGTTTGTTGATCAGTAACACCATTACCACTACTACCACCACCACTGGCATTATTAGGAGTGGTGCTGGTGGCAGGAGCATTGTCGGCGGAGTTACTGGCCGAAACAGAGCCTGCTGGAGCAGACTCGGGTTTAGGATTATTATCAGTCATGATATTATCTTCCTATAGAGTTTGGAAAAAGGAAAAACTTCGAAAAAGAAGAAAACTTTGTAAAATTTCTCTCACACTGTTTCTCTCTCTTGGTAGCTTTGAAAAAAAAAAAAAAGTTGTTGGTAAGTGAAGACCCACCCACCAATGCAGACAAAAAAAATTTTATTTTTTTTTGATTTTAAATTGAAGCAGGCAGAAAAAAAAAATTGTGTTACGAAGTTGAACTAGAGTTTTTTTTTCCGACTGATTTTTAACTTCGGGTTAATTCAAAGTATGGAATGATTTCTCCTTTGGTGTAGGTGTAAATGTAGAAACAATACAAATTGATCTTGTAGAGGAAATACCTCTATAGTGAAAGATTCTTTCATTAGATTAACTCATATTTATATTGAAAAATTAGAGAGATTTTCGTACAGATTTTAGATTTATAGTTAGACCAAAAAGTTTATCTTTTTTCGTTGATATTGTTGTTACATTCACTTATATGATTTATACAAGTTGCAAATAGTTCACTTTGCAATTCTCCATAGATTTTAAATAAAATGCTGACAGAGTCCATTCTTCCTAGTCAAACTTACGTTAAAAAGTAATGCCCGGGGCTTCTCTCTAGTCTTACTCAAGTAGCTCGTAAATCTGTAAATTCAATTCGAAGCTTTCCCAGTTAAACTTGCAATATCGGGAGTTCTCTTCGATAATAGATAACTCATTTGTTAATTGGGATGAAAATAATTTTATATTGAGTTACAATCGTACACTATATTGGCTTAATTTGCCCTAAACGTCCCCGTAAAATGTCAAAAAGATGGCGTACAAGGTAAAATCTATAATTGTCTATTTTTTATAAGTTTTATAACCAGCATAAGCTAAAAGTCCCAACACCGTAAATATAAATGAATAAATAATCAAAGAATCCTTAAATGATTCAACTTGAAAACAACTAATTATAATATTTTCCTTTTCCTTTTCACTACTATCATATTTATGTTTACCATCATCATTTACAACACACAAATTTTCATTTTGATTTAAACAATATTCTTTAGTACATAATCCACATTTTTCAATTGGATTAATTATCGAATTTTGATTACAATCACATCGACAATATAATTGATATGCTGAAGTGAGCAGTAGTAGCAATGTAAGTAATAAAATAGACACTTTCATTATATCTTCCCCTTTGTAAATCTATAAAAGCATAGCCTGGTAATTGTCCTGGAACAAGTGTTAAAACATTAGTGACACTAATAATAAAAAAGAAAAAAATTAGATCACGTGTAGTTTTGTAACTTTGACACGACCAACTTGAATATTGTTTGAAAATTGGAGGGCAAAAAAAGACTGAACAGCTACACCACCCAAATATACCTGTTAACGTTGGAACTAAGATGAGCACAACTGCGGCAATTGATAGACCATATGTGCATGAAGGTGGTATTAAACCTTATTTTGAACAACAAATCCAAGACACTGAGATTCGAATTCAACAAACTAGTCAAAATTTACGTCGATTAGAAGCTCAACGGAATAAATTAAATAATAAGGTTCGACAATTAAAAGATGAATTAAGATTATTACAAGAACCAGGTGCATTTGTTGGCGAAGTTATAAAAGTTATGGGCTTGAAAAAAGTTTTAGTTAAGATTCACCCTGAAGGAAAATATATTGTTAATGTTAGTAAAGATATTGATGTTAAGAAGTTAACTCCTTCAATTCGAGTTTGTCTCAAGGCTGATTCTCATGATTTATACAAGATATTACCCAATAAAGTCGACCCCTTGGTTTCTTTAATGATGGTTGAAAAAGTGCCCGACTCAACCTATGATATGGTTGGTGGATTAGATAAACAAATTAAAGAAATTAAAGAAGTTATAGAATTACCGGTCAAGCACCCCGAATTATTTGAATCCTTGGGGATTGCTCAACCAAAGGGGGTTATTCTTTATGGCCCCCCAGGTACTGGGAAAACCCTTCTAGCAAGAGCAGTTGCCCATCATACTGAATGTAAATTTATTCGAGTTTCCGGATCAGAATTGGTGCAAAAGTATATTGGTGAAGGGTCTAGAATGGTTCGTGAATTATTCGTGATGGCAAGAGAACACGCACCTTCCATTATATTTATGGATGAAATTGATTCTATTGGATCTTCACGTGTTGAAGGGTCTTCTGGTGGTGATTCCGAAGTTCAAAGAACAATGTTGGAATTATTGAATCAATTAGATGGGTTTGAAAGTTCTAAAGATATCAAGATAATCATGGCCACTAATAGATTAGATATTTTAGATCCCGCATTATTAAGACCAGGTAGAATTGATAGAAAGATTGAATTTCCAGCACCTACCGTGATTGCCCGTACTGATATTTTAAAAATTCATTCAAGATCAATGAATTTAACCAGGGGGATAAATTTACATAAAATTGCTGAGAAAATGAATGGATGTTCTGGTGCTGACGTCAAGGGGGTTTGTACTGAAGCTGGGATGTATGCTTTAAGAGAAAGAAGAACTCATATAACTCAAGAAGATTTTGAATTGGCTGTTGCTAAAGTGATGTCTAAGAATGATGAAGGAGCTGTTTCATTGGCCAAGTTGTTCAAGTAATCCAAATTGTAACAATTTGATTAAATAATGAAGTATTATTCGTAGTTAACTAGAAAAATATTATTTAACTAAACAATGCTGATGTAATTGAATTATTAATTAAACAATGTTGAGTAACATAATTACAATTATTTAATGTAGTCAAGTAAAACCATGTGAAAACCGTCTGATATTTTTAAATATTTTTTCACGCGGAGAAATCTGAAAAAAAAGAAATAATAAAAAAAAAATCTGGTACACGTCATAAATATCATACGTCATAACTTTTTAAAACAAACTTCTAATTGTTCTTCTTGTTCTCCGCTCGATATGAAGATATTAGACTTGGTTATATGGTTACAGTTGCTAATAGCGACAACGGCTGCTAGTGCTGACACCGACACCGACACTATTCTGAGAATCACTCAAGTTGATCAATTATTCTCGTTAAAAGGTCCCACTTCTGAAGTATTAACTGAATTTGAACGATTAATTCTCGAGATATCCAATATTGCCATTGCCCAACCTTATTTAACTCAATTATATTTCAAAAAGGCCTTGATTGAGATTAATTTGGGTAAGGAAATTCAAGCTATTGAAGATTTAAAAATTGTCATTAAATTAGATCCATTACAAAAATTAGCGAGGGATAAGTTGGTGGAGATTTTATTAGCTCGTGGGGATTTTGACCAGGTGGTGCTGTATGTTGAAGGTGATGTTGGTGTTTTGAATAGTATGAATGAGTGGAATACAAGTATGAACCTTGCTAGGTCGCATTATTCAAGTAATCAATATCAAGATTGTTTAGACGAGTTGAATGAAGAAGTATTGAGAATCACTCCCAAGAATTATGAAGTTGGTGAATTACATTATTTGTCTGCGTTGGAGTTGTACAAGCAAGATCCAAGCAAGAGTTTGCAGTATGTCGAGGAAGGCGGTGAAGACTCGCTACCTTTGAATAAAGTTATAATTCTCGATTTAACGAAATTAATTAATATTAAACCTTGGAATAATTTGAATTTTTATTCGGTATTATCTCAATTTATCTTGTTTACCGAGAATCAATTTGAAAATGCCAGAAATATCATTTCAAATTGTGTAAGATTTGATAATGAATTTAAACCATGTACTGAAGTTTCGAAATTCTATAGTAAATTTCAAGATCTTTTGAAGATTTTAGAACAATATTCAATAATCACGGGACATTACTATTTAGCTGAAAAAACGAGTTTGGAGAGTGAGGTAATTGACCCAAATTTAGACTACCAGTTTATCTACAATTTCTTATTTGTGGAAGAATTAAAGGTTAGTCGATTAGAAAAGAAACAATTGAATCTGTCTATTAAAACTAATTACGATTATTTGCTTTATCGAGCAAGAAAGTTTTTACAAGACTTGATGGGAACAGACAAATATTTACTGAATTTAGTCTTTTACCAAGACTTGTCTAAATTAGCATGTGAATCTCATATTCAAGTAAAAGGCCAACAAGGTAAAGTTTGTCAAAGTTTAGATCAATCATTCTTTCCTAAATACATCCCGGAAATTGATAAATTATTAAATCAAAAGAAATTCAATGAAGCTCAAAGAATATTAGAAAAATTCACTCCCAATATCAAACAAACAAAACTATTCAACGATAGATATCTGAAAATCCAACAACATCAACAAAAACAACAACAGCAACAACAACAATATTTCCATAATCAACAGAGACAACAACGACAGCAACAACAACAACCTAGAAAACCTGCCAATGACTACTATAAAGTATTAGGTGTTACTAAAGACGCAGATGATCGAGAAATCAAAAAGGCGTATAGACAAATGACATTGAAATATCATCCTGATAAATATAAGGGAGATGATTTAACTCCAGAACAAATTGAAAAGAAAATGCAAGAAATTAATCAAGCTTATGAAGTGTTGTCTAATGACGAATTAAGAGCTAGGTATGACATGGGTGATGATCCTAATGATAATACTGGAACTTCTCCAAGATCTAACCGAGGTGGTTTCCAATTTAATGGATTTAACGGATTCAATGGTGGTGGAGGGGGAAGAAGAAGAGGTGGAGGTGGAGGAGGTGATCCATTTTTCCAATTCTTTGGCGGACTGGGGGGTGGAAGAGGTGGTGGGTTTAGATTTGGATAGTTTAACTGAGCGAGAACTGAGCGATAGCGAAGTTAAAAAGCGAAATTAAGTAGAGTAGCTTATCAGATTAACTTATATATTTATACAATAGACATTCTAAAAGTTTACTTGTAAATAAAACTGTAAGTTAAACAGAGTTACGTATATCAACCGTTTGACTGGGGCGAAATAAACAGGAGTATAATTAAAAATAGAGATTAACTTTTTTAAAAAATCGTTTCAAATAATTGTTGTTACACAGTGTCGCGTAGTAAAGTCAAAGGTCAGATTTTGGACAATTTTGTACTTTACACGACACGGGAGCAAATTAGCTCGTAATAGAAAATAA
>LQMS01002197.1:0-16072 GCA_001657455.1 Spathaspora girioi | reverse complement strand
TTTCCGAAACTATCTATATAGCCACCTTCAACTTCTTTCAGGCGAAATTCCATGACAATTAATGTTTGTTTATTTGAACTTCCAGAAATTGATGTCACATAGAGTGCAAAAAAAGATTTTTTTGGGTGAGAAAAGGGTATGAATAATTTCGATCACGTGGTTTGAATAATTTTGGCCCCGGAAGTTTGAAATTTTTCTTCCCGGTAGTTCGAAAAAAAAGTCCCCTCCAGTTTGAAAATAAATGTCGCGCTAGTTCGAAAAAAAATAATAAAGACTGTATGTAGTTGACAATCGTTACATTGGTTTATGATATTAGTGATGATTGGTAAATGATCAGGGTGCCATCCATTTTGCAAGGTAAGATAATCAGTGGTATGAGTTGGTGAATTGGCTAATGTTGGAATGGTATATGTTGGTGAGTTGGCTAATGTTGCATAGTAATGGATAGAGATGAATATATGTTAAAATAAGTCTTGCTCTTTGACTCTAAAAGTATTAATGTGGGGATAATTTGTAAAAAAAACTATCTCAACTTACCGTAACCTGTTGCTCTTTATTTTTATTTTTTCCAAACGAAAAAATAAATTCATACAGTATAAAAGTTTTTTCAAAAGGAATATGACTTCTTGACGAAACAAACACGCAAATACGTCAGTACATTTACTCATTATACGTATTCTCCTTGAATTATGACCATATCATAATCTGTTTTGTCACCTACATAATTATGCTCTGGGTCATCATCTATAGCATCACTTCCCACATAATATAGATCAGCATCGTCTACTAGCATTAAATTCAAAAGCGTTCCGTTACACATATATTGTGCAACTAACTCGTTATCGGTATTGTTGATAGCAGTGCAATTTTGTAACATGTCCATAATTAATGGATGATACGGTAGCCGCAACATTCACGACTAATAAAACCATCAAGTTTATCAACGTTAAAGGATTCATCGATTATTCTAAAAGTATTACTTTGTTGTTCTCTCTGAGTTCTGAACTTGGGGGAATAGGAGTAGGTTATATAATAAGTGTAATCGACGAATTAAACTTTAGGTAAATTACCTAAATTGGTATAAAAACTTGTGCATTTGATGTTAAAACATTTCGCAGTAGAATATTTATCCAAATACATAAAGGCTGTATAAACCTATCTTTTAATTTCAAGTCCGATATCACCGGAGATACTTAATCCATCAAACTTTGGTAATTCGTTAATCACTCCCCACCTCACCCCGCCTAATAATCGATTCTTTTTCTGTAGTGTGATGTACGTTTGAAAAATTGCACCCACTAAAATTTGAAATTCTGACAATATACAGGAATGAGGAGTGCAACCATATATTAGAATTAGTTGAAGTACACGAGGTATTGATGTTTGGTGTAGATGTACATCTAGATCAAGTGATTAATTTGATAAATAGAACAAACATGAGATTTCGCGTATAATTTCCATAGAAATAGGGAATTGTATTATACGTAAGAAGGAAAATCGCAGAAAAAGCTATTGTTTTCTGAGGTGTCAAAATGTGGGGTGATGAAATATAAAAATAATCCAGGGGAAGCAACATAGTCATTCAAAGTAAAATTGTGGGGAATAAGGCTGAATAGTTTGAGGAATTTTAATTAACTTGACTAAAAAGTCTCTTATCAGGAGGGGACCAAGCAACGCCATAATTGTTAGAATTTCTCATAACCTTGATAAAAAATTCTTGTCCCTTATAAATATTGCTGAATATTTCTTTCAAATTTGCTCAATTTTTCATATTATTTCGTACTCAATAACTAACACAATGACATTATTTTCATTTTCCAAAAAAGAACCAGAAGACGAAACACAAATCCCTACTCCACAGGACACACCACAAGAAGAATCCCATGGCTTAATCGATACCCTTCATGAAAAAAGTGAAGCCATGCATACCAGAATGCAAGATGTTCATTTATTTGAAGGGATGAACAAATCAAGAAAAGATGATCCCATGGCTGATGATATGGATGATTTTGTTAATCTTTTAGGATAGCAACGAAACGGGGTAGATAATGATGATGTGGATGTTGTTGATGATGAAGATGAACGTATGGTTTGGTTTTCATATCATTGGTAAAGAAATTGAATTGAATGTTTATGTTTTGTTATAGCTAACTCCCATCAGGGTATATTTTGTATGTAAAAAAGAAAATAGTAATACATTGGGTAATATATTAGTTATTGTAGGTTTTGTAGATAAGAGCATATTCACCGCCCAAACAGCCAGAGGAAGAATAGAATAAGGGGCTGCTAAGGTGATATTGCATCATTTAACCTGCCCCAGGGCTACCTAGTTTGATCAGTGAAACTGGTACATTCAGAGTTATGATCTTATGTGTACTTACCAAAGTAATTATGCTCTATGAACCAGAATACTCCTCATCTACTGGGTTAGATACACCCATTCCCATAATAACCACCGAATGTTCACTTTTGATAGTAAACTCTTCGTCTAAGGATAGATATTTTGCAATCATAGATTCCTGCATAAACATGCATAAGAATATCAGAAAAAGAAAAAATAAAAATCCCCAAAACCCCGTTGGTAATTTAACCAGGAAAAAAGAGAAAGCGGTGTAACATCCAGCCCACACCAGGTTTCAAATATTAACCAGGTGAACTCGCTATAAAGAATCAACAATTTAAAACCTGAAAAGTTAAAATTTTACAAGATCTAGATCAATAATAAGTTCTCCTCGAGTTATATTAGTTTAAAATGAGCTATAATAATATCCATAATTCAAATGGAGGAGTACCGCGCAACGCCAATCGAAAGAATACGACGTTTATATACGAGACACCAACATCACCCTCGCGATCAACCAGAATACAAGATCCACCTAGACTTGAACCGGGACCATTACAACAATCAGGATCACCTCGTCGGAGACTCAATCAAAATTCCACGATTTTCAGTGATCGATATATCCCCAATCGTACAGGGATAGATTTACAAACTGCATTTAGTTTAAGTAATGATGATGAGATAATAATTCTGGGGAGTAACAGTAATAGTAATGTGAATAATATTGATAATGAAATTGAAATTCGAAGGGAAGAAGAAGCTAATCGAACCTTTACTAATGTTCTAAAAGCGGAATTGTTTGGTGATAATATACCCATGATTAATGTCAAGGGAAGAAGTATAGCGAGTAACAATAGGGAGTCTCCGAGCAGTGCTAGTAATACTGCGACCCCTCCACGATCGTCTGCTAGTGCAGGTTCTACTCCAGTAGCGATTGCAGTGAGTGCGAGTGCCAGTGCGAGCGCAAGTACGGCTGCTACAACTAGTACAGGTGCTGGTGCTAGTGCTAGTACTGCCACTGCTACCGCAGTAGCAGCAGAAGAGGACGTAACAACCACCCCGCGTCGTAAAGTCAACCTATTCACATATCAATCCCCACAAAAATCACGACCAATTTCCCGAGATTTACAACAAGAATTATACTCGCTATCACCAATACGACAAGAATCTCAAAAAATCTTGCTATCACCACAACGTAAAACCCGAACCATCTCGAAAATCCCCTATCGAGTTCTCGATGCTCCTGAACTCCTGGATGATTTCTATTTAAATCTTGTTGATTGGGGGTCTCAAGACATACTTGCCGTTGGGCTCGGTGATTCTGTATATCTTTGGGACGGTTCCACTCAATCAGTAGACCGCCTTTGTAATTTAACCGGTAAAGATAAAATCACGAGTTTGAATTGGATAGGTGCTGGTAGTCATTTAGCCATTGGTACTTTGAATGGTGTTGTTGAAATATGGGATGTTACGAAAATGAAATGTATTAGAACAATGTTGGGTCATTCCCTACGAGTAAGTTCATTAAGTTGGAATGAACATATTTTATCAAGTGGGAGTCGAGATCGCACGATTTTAAATCGAGATGTAAGAATTGAAGATCATTTTATAAATAAATTCCTACATCATAAACAAGAGATATGTGGTTTGAAATGGAATGTTGAAGAGAATAAATTAGCCAGCGGAGGCAATGATAATAATTTATTTATATGGGATGGATTGAATCCTAAGCCCTTGTATGAATTCACTAATCATCATACTGCGGCCGTGAAAGCCATTGCGTGGTCACCACATCAGAGAGGTATACTTGCTTCAGGTGGAGGTACTGCCGATAAGACAATCAAGATATGGAATACATTAACGGGTAATTTGATTAATGATGTGAATACTGGATCTCAAGTATGTAATTTAATCTGGAGTAAGAATTCGAATGAATTAGTATCAAGTCATGGATATTCGAGAAACCAAATTATAGTATGGAAGTATCCCAATATGCAACAAATTGCTCAATTGACGGGTCATACTTATCGAGTATTGTATTTGTCGTTATCACCTGATGGCGAAACTATTGTGACGGGTGCTGGTGATGAAACGTTGAGGTTTTGGAATATTTTTGAAAAGAATAAACCGGAACCAAGTAGTTCGGTGTTGTTAGGGGCGTTTCTGCAGTTACGATAATAACTGAGCGATAGCGAAGTTATTAGCGAGTATTTCCTAGTTACTGAGCGAAAGCGAAGTAGTTAGTATGAAGTCTAACAACTTATTCCCCGACACCTTATTTATATCTTCTTTAGATCTTAATAGACAAAGTTATCTATCTTGCCAAATCCTTAGATGTATCCAGGGACATTGGGTTATATCTTCTGTTCAACTCAGTTATATATTGTCAATGTATTCAACTGAACTGAGATAGCTCAGTTGAATACTATATAGTCATACACTCCCGATTTAACAATACAAGTTCTTTAGTTGGATCAAACTTATTCAATTCACACCAATGTTGTAGATTCCCCTTAGATAACAACACGGTATCCCCCTCCACTTGTAACAATTTCATATATTCCAAAGTATACAACACATCTTCTTTTCTAAACCCTGTTTGTTTTGAAAGTTGATTTATAGTAACCGTATCACTTGTAAATTTATATAACAAACACGCCAATTTCTTTGACCAATATCGTAAATAACTGATTTTCCCAAATGGAGATAATGGATATTCTGGTCCACTTATTAATTGTCCCGGTGTTAATTTTGCCAATTCATAGGAGAATTCAATCATTAGTGAGCCTAGGTGTAGTCTTTGATATGGGGGGAATATACATATACATGCTAGATTGTTGTCATTATCATAACTTAGAATTTCTTTGGAGAAGACCCCCATTGGCTTGTAGTTCAGGTCATCCCGGCCGTAAACTATGTAAAAGTTGAAATAGTCTATGTTGTAGTAGATTGATTTATCAACGAGAAATAACTTTGTAAAGAGACATAAATTCTGACAGAATAACCGAGATTGGAAACCAGGAACTTCTCGAATTATATAGTCTTTACCATAATACACTAATTTACCTATAGTTGGTTTTGGCCTATTATACCGACATACAATTGTATGATTGGTGATTTCTTGTTGGTCATTAGTATATTTGAAACAATATTCACAGACGAAAATATCATCAAGCCAGACACTGTGTTCCGGTGGTGTTCGTTTGGTCCTTCGTATGGTGGGATCTTGTTGTAGTTTGTTATTATATTGATATCCCAATAATGTATGACAGTGATGGTTGAAATAAGCAGCGTTACCATACCATGAATTGAACTGATATTTACCAAATGTAACTTGCTTGATGTTGGGATGCGTGAGTAGACCATAATATGAAGTGTCTCTATTCTTTTTGTGTTTTCCTGTGGACATGTTATCTTGTAGTATTAGCTTATACTAGTTGAAAAAATGCAAGCTAAAAAAATCACTATTGAAAACGCGTAGTCTGAACAACAGTTTAAGCTATAGAAGCTAGTAGTGTAAGATGCCACCAAAAGGTTGGAGAAAGAATGCAGAGGGTCAATATCCCCAACCAAACAAAGACAATGCCGAATTAATCTCAATAGATGAGATCTTGTTCCCACGAACCACCATTCAAAAATTAGCCAAAACAATAACTACAGAAGATAATATGATCTTAGCCAAGGATTCAGTATTGGCCTTACAACGAAGTGCCACTGTTTTTGTATCTCATTTGATGTTTCATGCTAGAAAAACGGCCAAGCTGCAAGGGAGGAAGACGGTTAGTTCGTTGGATATGTTGAATGTTATTGAACATAATATTGAATTTGCTGGGTTTATCCCGGAGGTTAAGGCGAGATTGAATAATTATGAAGAGATGTTGAATAGTAAGAAACAACAGAGGGAGAGGGCAGCGGAGAGGATGAGTGATGGAGTTGGGTCAGGGACTGGACCAAGTCCCGCTAAGAAGATTAAAGTTGATGAGGGTGTTACTGAGGAACAAGAGCAGCAAGAAGAGGAAGAAGATGATGACGAAGTTGAAGAAATTGAAGAGATCGAAGAGGACGAAGAAATTGAAGATGTCGATGAAGACGATGACGAAGAAGGACAAGCAATTTCCAATCCAATTGAAATTTTATCTAAACAAGAATCAGAACTTCAAGGAGATGATGATCTGCATGATTCAACTGATGAAGTTGAAGAAGAAGAGGAACATAGTGATGTAGATTAGCTGTACTTAACTGAGCAATAGCGAAATTAAGTAAAGTATAGTTTGTAGAACTTAAATGATAGAAGTGTATATTAATCTGTTGTAGGTTTGTATGCATGCAGTTGTATTGTGTTGTGCGTCTGTATTGCATGTTGTTATAAGGTGTTGTGCATATATATTGCACATGGTTGTAGTGTATTGTGCATTTGTATATGCATATGGTTGTAATGTTGTTCTATTCACTGTTGGAGTGTGAGGTATAACTAAGGATTACTCCCACAATGGCCAAACAAGGGAAATCCACATTGACTTCCAATAACCAAATAAATCAACAACAAAATCCCGCCAATCAACATGAAAATAAATTTAAACTTATTAATCCACATTTTCCGATTAATCTGTTGTGCCTTTCTTTGAAACATAACTGAACTAGTATTCAACCGATCGGTTTGATCAACTAATAAATTAATCTTATCACCTCGACTTAACAACTTATTAATATTATCCAACATTAATTGTCTTACTTCTTCCACCTCTTCATTGGCCAATAACAACTGATTTGGATTAACCGAGTCTTCTACTTCCTGCTCTTCAGTCGCCCCATACCTTCTATTTGAATCATAATTCATTTCTTCATATTTTATAATTTGATTCATATAAAGTTTAAACTCACCAAGCACCGACTTGTCTCCGCCACTACCTTCTTGTTGTTGTCGATGTCTGAACTCAATATATTTATCCATGATGCTCTTTAATATAGTCAATACCAAGGGTTTGTTTAACCCATGATGACATATAATTACCACCGTGATTAAATCTCGACTTCCATCGGTGTTTGTATATAATTTCTTGATGAAATATAATAATAGTTTGATGTTTATGTTGGATAATGGGATTGAACCAATTAATGTCTTCAGACTGTTAATTAATCCTAATTCTTGACTGATTAATTCTGAGCAGTTGAGATTGTTTAAATTGGAAATTAATTGATGGTTTTCATAGGTGTATAATGTGGTGGAGTTGACGGTTAGAGTAACATGGATCACTAGCGTTGTTAATAACTGAGCAATATCTGAGCAATAACTGAGCGAGAGCGAAGTTATTAATCAGTGTTGGTTAGTGAAACACTGACTATTTGTTAAGTCTAAATATACATACAATGCTTATATAAATCTGCGGAATGAGTATTCATGTTCTATGTCCGTTGTCTTGTAAATTTTGATAGGATCATTCTAAAATCGTCTGGGGAAGAATTACCAACACATCAAACCAAAATTTCCGAGGAAAGCATCACGTGATTATTTTGGGTCGGAATATTTTTTTTCTTCCTGCCCATCGGATATATTTTTGCAATTTTCATTTATACAAGTAGTAGTTCAAGTCGACGTATCAGGTAGAACTAGCAAGATGGGGAAGTACAGGAAAAGGTTCAATGAGAAGGCCAGATCAGGAATGCTTGCCAAACAAGCAGCATTAAAGCGAGCCAGACTGCATCGATCAGAACAACCAGAGGAAACCGGACAATCAGAACCATTACCTGAAGTTACTCCTATAGATAGCAATAGTGAGATTTTAAAACCCATTACAGAACAAGAAAAACAGGAGAGGAAGCGTATTCTTGAAGCATCATTATATCCCGATTCGGAAACGAAAATGTCCAAAACTAAAAAGAAACGCCTTGATAAATATATCGATCATCAATTAAAGCGAGAAGAAAAGAAGATTTTAATGGAGAAGCTTTCCCATACTAAAATAGATACTTCTAATTTATCAGCCTTGAAAGAATTAGGGAAGGGGAAATTAACCAAAAGGGAACAAATGATTGAGGCCTTGGATTTGGAACAACAAGGAAGAGGTAATGAGAGCACCAAGGAGATCTTATATGAAGAGAGGGAAGTTAAGGATTATCAGGATTTAAGTGATGATGAGATATTAAATACTTTCGGAGTGGCACAGACGGAGGAGCAGGAAGAAGAAGAACAGGTGAATAAATCTACATTTGTTGATAATAGACCTAGTAAATTTGGAGGTATCGGTTCTGGGTTTGGATTTAGTGATATTCCTGTTATTAAGAAGGAGAAGGAAACAGGGAAGAAAAAGTATAGTTGGAAGAAACGGGTTGAACAGGAGGAAAAGAAGAGGTTGAAATTGGAAGATGATCAGGATTTTGATTCTTCCGAGGAAGAGGAGGAGCTGGAGGAGGAGGAAGAAGAGGAGGAGTCCGAAGAGGGAGAGGAAGTCTCCGAACAGGAAGAGCAAGGAGAATCTGAAGACTCAGAAGAAGACTCTGAATCAGGGAGCGAAGAAGATTCTGAAGAAGAACAGGAATCCTCTGAAGAAGAAGACTTATCCAATCAACCCAAACTCATTCAAAACAAACCCAAACATTCCAAAATAGCAACCACATTCAAACAATGGGCCGAACAACAAATCAAAACTCTCGAAGGAAGAGACACCGATACATCAACTCCACAAGTTTCATCCGATATAAAGCTCCAATACGCCCAACAAACCATCCGACAAGAAGATTTACCCTCTGATGATGAAAACTACATCCCCATAAACCCTGACCTTACCCGTCAAACCATCTCAATTGACATTGATAGACCAGATACTATACAACAACAAAGAATGCACTTGCCGGTGTTTGCTGAGGAACATCGGATCATGGAGGCGATTCATCATCATGATGTAGTTATAATCTGTGGGGAAACTGGGTCCGGGAAAACCACCCAGATCCCACAATTCTTGTATGAATCAGGATTTGGAAATGCTGAGAATAAGTTGTTCCCCGGGATGATTGGGGTAACTCAACCGAGAAGAGTTGCTGCGGTGTCTATGAGTAATCGAGTTTCTTCCGAGTTAGGTAATCATGGACATCGAGTAGGTTATCAAATTCGATTCGATAGTACGATAAAGAATGAAGGTGCACCAGATGGTACCGCGATGAAGTTCATGACTGATGGGGTGCTACTTCGGGAAATGATGCAGGATTTCTTACTTTTGAAATATTCCTGTATTATAATTGATGAAGCCCATGAACGGAATATCAACACGGATATCTTAATCGGGATGTTAACTAGAGTAGTTAAATTGAGACGATCAAAGTATAAACCATTGAAATTGGTGATTATGTCTGCAACATTACGAGTTTCCGATTTCACCGAGAATACCATGTTGTTTAAAACACCACCGCCAATAATCAATGTAGAAGCAAGGCAATACCCTGTCTCGGTTCATTTTAACAAGAGAACCGAGTTTGATTATCTTGAACAAGCATTTAATAAAACTTGTAAAATACACAAGAAGTTACCCGAGGGTGGGATATTGATTTTCTTAACTGGACAAGCTGAAATTAATACTTTAGTTAAAAGATTACGTCAGGAATTCCCCTTGAAAGGCAAAACCAAACAATACGAACAAGAAGATATTGACGTGAAATTATCAGATCAAGTAACACATGAAGTTGAGGATGTTGAATTCAGTGTAGATATCAAAGATGAAAATTACGATGATTATGACGATTCCTCTGGTGAAGAAGAAGGTTTCGAAGAAGCAGTCACACAAGAAGTCACCCCATTATATGTCCTCCCACTTTATTCCCTCCTCCCCACCAAACAACAAATGAAAGTATTTGACGCACCGCCAAAGGGAGCCAGATTATGTATCGTATCCACCAACGTTGCCGAAACGTCGTTAACCATCCCTGGGATAAAATACGTCGTAGATTGTGGACGTGCCAAGGAACGAAAGTATAATCAAGACACAGGAGTGCAATCGTTTGAAATTGATTGGGTTTCCAAAGCATCATCAGATCAAAGATCAGGAAGAGCCGGGAGAACTGGACCGGGGCATTGTTATCGGTTATACTCCTCTGCAGTGTATGAAGAATTCTTTATGAAGTTCACGGTGCCGGAGATTTTACGTATGCCATTTGAAAGTATTGTCTTGACGATGAAATCAATGGGCATTGATAATATTAATAATTTCCCGTTCCCTACTCCTCCCAATAGAAGCTCATTAGTTCAAGCTGAGGAATTGTTGGTGGTGCTAGGTGCATTGGATAAGACTAGTAAGACGATTTCTGAATTGGGGAAGAAAATGGCATTGTTCCCGTTAAGTCCTAGATTCAGTAAGATATTAATCATGGGGAATCAACAGGATTGTCTTGGATACATCATTGCCATTGTGTCGGCGTTGTCCGTGGGTGATCCATTCATTAGTGAACAGGAAGTATTTAGTGGTGATAAACCGGAAGAGGAAAGTCGGGAGGTAAGAGCCAACTTTAATAAATCTCGGGCGATGTTTTCAAGGTTGGATGGTGCAAGTGATGTATTACTGTTGTTATCAGTAGTTTGTGCCTTTGATCATGTTGATAACGTTGATAATTTCATACGGGACAATTTCTTACGATTTAAAATAATTGAAGAAATTCAAAAATTAAGAAAACAAATTGAGAATTTAACCAAAGTACCTGTTAGTACTGATAAACTATCAGTCCCCAGTAAGCAACAAGTCTCGGCCATTAAGCAAATGGTAGGGTCAGGATTCATTGATCAAATCGCCATTCGTGGAGACTTGATTAATTCCGAAGTGAAAATAACTAATAAAATGAACATTATCAATATCCCATACTGTCCCATAATCCCTCATGAACCATTAATTTACATTCATGCCAATTCCATAATTAATAAACGAGGAGAATTACCACCGTCATATCTAGTCTATCAAACTTTATCCAAGAAGTCGAACTCAAACACCGACGACGAGAGTGTTAATGTCAAGGTGAGGATGAAACCATTGGTGGATATCACAGGGAAACAATTATGTAATATTGCTAAGAATTGTAAATTATTAACCTATTCTAAACCATTGGGGAATCCATATGCTCCGAAATTGTTAAGTCCTAATAAACGTGAATGCTATGTTATTCCGAGATTTGGTGCTGGTGTTGGGTCCGGTGGTGTCGGTTGGGATTTGCCAGTTGTTAAAGTTATACAAGAGAAACGAAACGGTGCGTGGGAAAATGTTAACTAATATCAAGCAGATATTAACTGAATATGAACTAACATCAACTAAAACACGCAAGCTAAGACTGAGCAGAATTTGATAGAAGGTATAGAAAAGTAAGTACATATAAATAGACAAAGCGTACAAGTATCTTCTTTAGTAAACCTCTAGCTTTTTTGCACCCAAAAATTTTCTTGATCTGATCACGTGATTTTATAAAAAATATTTTTGAAGGTCAAATTTTTTTGTTGTTTACATTCACCATCTCATATGAAGATATAAGCAATTGAGTGAAGAGTCACCGATTGAAATTACATATTGCATTGATATCGCTTATTAAAGCTCGTTTTCAAAGCATAATATATAGACAGACATAGATCAACTTACATTACTTCGCTATCGCTCAGCAATATCAGTAACCATGGAATTTTCAGACGAAGAAGAGATAATCTACATATCGGAACCCAAATCCAGTCTCATACCGACACATATACTAGACCAAGCATCACAACGCACATTCCTAATTTCCATATTCATCCTTTTACAAAGTTGGAAGGTTTACGATTTGATATTAATCAAGAATGGACTCACTGAATTAACTAACTTCACCTTCTTATTGAAGTATGTGTTACTCGATGGATGTGTGTTATGGATGTTGCCTGTGCTAAACATTGAATATTTGACATTGACTCCGGGTAAGAGTTTGGTTTATAGTTTGGTGATGTATTTGATATCCTGGATTTTATTGACTCGGGGTGTGTTTCCGAAATGGAGTTTTCTGACCAGTGAGTTGACGATTATTGGTGATTCAATTAATCGGGATAAAGTGATTGATATAGAATCTCATTTCAAGGGGAAGTTGACTATTCATTATCTTCCTGATTCCTCAGTCAAGATGAATCCCTTCCATTTTGATAAAGTGTGTCTTGAAGATAGTTTGTTTATGCCTGTTGAGGTTAATACTACTACTTCAATTGGATATTTACAAGTCCAGCATGTGAACAGTGAACGTGAAGTGCAATATCTCAATTATACGGGTAAAGCATTGAGTAAATTACTTAATCAGGATTATTCCCATTTGAGTAAATACCCCCAGTATAACTCTGAGTTAACATATTTAACATATCCGATTAGTGAACCCGGACAGTATAAGATTGTGAAAGTGTTGGATAATCAGGGGAATAACATCCGGATATATAAATCGGAATTCATAATCACAACTTGTCCCCAAGTTAAATTTGATTATGGGGGTACAGTAGATCTGATTAAATGTATGAGTGATGGTGTTTCGTCTGGTGATTTACCCAAGTTGGATATTGTCAGTAGTGTTCCTGCTGTTGTACGTGTTAATGTAAGACAAGCCGGGGAGGACAAAATCGTGAGTGTTGAAATTGGGAAGGAGAATAGTTGGATTAAGCCACGACATTTGATTGAACGGTTGGATATAACTGGCAGTGGTAATTCTATTGAATTGCAACTACTTGGTATTACTGATTCTTGGGGGAATGCCCAACTATATAATCCTGAATCTAAAGATCGTGACATTTGGTATAGATTGGAACTATTACCATCTTCAAATATTGGATTAATCCAGCCAACTCAGGATTTATTAGTCAATCTGGAAATGGCGTTAAAGTTTAACTACAATGTCCAAGAATACCCTGTTGAATTAACTATTGAATATAACAAATCAACTACTAGTCATACATTCAAATCTAAATTGGAACTCGATCAAGGAGTTAAGATAAATCAACCGGGTGAATATAAGTTGGTATCAGCCAGAGATAAATATTGTCCATGTAAAGTAGACCAGACACCGATACATGTGATGTTAGCCCAACCACCTAGGGTATCCATAATTGACAATTCAATCAGAGATAAATGTCTCGGGAATATAGGATATGATTTCAAATTCAACCTTTCGGGTAAACCACCCTTTAAAATTGGATATCAAGTATATTTGAATCATTCAGGACGGTTAGAATTGACACATAGGAAAAGCATCTCAACTCATGATAAAGTGTCCTCATTCAAGTTTAAACCAGATACTCCTGGTAGTTATACTATTAAATTTGTCGAGTTAAATGATGGGAATTATCAAGGGATAGCTATACGGGATAAGACATACCTGACGTATTTCAACCAGGTTTCAAGACTAGGATTTAGTAGAAGAAGTACGGTGAGTACTTGTTTTGGTCAGACAAAGTCTATGGAGATGTATTTTAAGGGAATTGGTCCATTTAGTTTCAAGTATGAAATTATTGATATATCTGGAGAGGTTATTGATTCAATTGACGTGAGTGATGTGGAGAAATATTCGATAGTTACTCGAGATATAGGTGTTACGTATGATGTGAAGATAAGTCACGCTAGGGATAAATATGGATGTGATGCTATTATTGAAGGTAATAAAGTGAGAGTTGTTAGTAGGAAAGACATACCTGAAGTTAAGTTTGTACTGGATGATACCAAGTATATTGTTGAAGGTGATTCTATTGCAGTTCCTGTCAAGTTTAAATCTGCAACTGGACAATCTGAAATTAAAGTTGAATACACCAAGCCTGGTCATACAAGTGTTGTTAAACCAGTTACACTCAAGGGCAATTCAATTATTGTTAATCAACCGGGAGTTTACAAATTATCATCCTTTGTAAATAATGGATGTCCTGGAGTCATCACCCTGAATCAAACCATACAAGTGTTATACTCTCCCAGACCAACCATGGAAATAGTCACCACCAATGAATTAAAACAACATAGAGAAGCTGGGATAATTCATTTACATCCAGTTTGTGTGGGGTGTACCAACGAAATCACACTCAAACTTACAGGCGAACCTCCATTTGAATTAGACTATTCTATACACTTACCCGGTAGTGATAAATTAGAATCACATACTATGAATATTGATAGTTTGGAGATTAAGATTAATTTACCTACTAGAAAATCAGGAATGTATGAACATCAATTCTTACAATTATTTGATGGATTCTATAGTAGACGACATCAATACAAGAGTGAAGTTATACCTAAGATCTTGTATCAAGTCAATGCCTTGCCTAGTGGGAAATTTATATCGACTGATCGATTAGTGCAAATTTGTCAAGATAGAGTGACTCCAGATATGACAGTGGCATTACCGGTGGAGTTAACAGGAGAGTATCCCTTTGATATAGACATGATCGTGCATGAGCAAAAAACAGGTAAGGAGACAAGAACACAATTTAATAATGTCCATGAACCATATTTGAAATTAACCAATCAAGTGCAGTTCACCCAAGGGGACTATTCAATTAAGTTTAGTCGGGTTAAAGATAATAATGGATGTGAACAAACTGATTTCAATCCAAATGATAAGTTTATAATTTCAATCACTGAACCTCCAAACATTTTCAATAGTAAGCAAGATGTTACCCATTACTGTGTTGGTGATTATATTGAATATAACTTAACTGGTATACCACCATTCACGATAAACTATCAATTCAATGGACAAACCAAAACCACACAACTGTACTTTGAATTCAAAAGAATATCAAATAAACCAGGAATACTTTCCATCAATTCAATTCAAGACTCACAATGTAAAGTAGAATTAACCGGAGACAAGTTCGCAGATATTCAAATTCAAATCCATGATTTACCCACGGTGGAAATCAACCAGGGTGATTATATAATCGAAGATTTACATCAGGGTGATCAAACTGAATTGATTTTCACATTTATCGGAACACCTCCATTTGAAGTGACATATATTAGGACAGTGAGTGAACACAAGAGTAAGAAATTGGTCGAGAAGCAAACTATTAAGGATATATTTGATTATGATTTGGTTATTCCTGCTAGTTTAGAAGGAACTTATGAAGCTATTGAAGTACGAGACAAGTATTGTCGGGCTAAACGAGAAATTGACTTAGACTGAGCTTAAAGTGAGCGACAGCGAAGATTAAGCGAATGTTACGTTAGAAAGAGTTAATTGTTAAGTTGATTACCAGGCATTCCGAAGCTCAGTTTAAGCGAATGTGACGTTAGCGAAGTTAATTGTTAAGTTGATTAGGCAACTCAGGTTGTTAAAGGATCTGAGACCAAAAGTTCGAATTTATTTTTTCGCGTGGTTTGAAAAAATATGTCTAGTTAAAAATAAAGACTGTATCTAGGTACATAATTAAATACTAATGCATATTGAACGCCTAAAAAAATAAAAAAAAAAAAAAGACTGATCTGCAAATCCTTGTACAGTCTTTATTATTTATTTTCAAACCAGTGCGACATTTATTTTCAAACTGGAGGGGACTTTTTTTTCGAACTACCGGGAAGAAAAATTTCAAACTTCCGGGGCCAAAATTATTCAAACCACGTGATCGAAATTATTCATACCCTTTTCTCACCCAAAAAAATCTTTTTTTGCACTCTATGTGACATCAATTTCTGGAAGTTCAAATAAACAAACATTAATTGTCATGGAATTTCGCCTGAAAGAAGTTGAAGGTGGCTATATAGATAGTTTCGGAAA
>LQMS01002198.1:0-16383 GCA_001657455.1 Spathaspora girioi | reverse complement strand
AAAAATTAAAAAACAAAAAAAAATGATATTCGTCTGGGGAGGCTTCTTTCATTTATCTCTATAATGTCTATAAAAAAATGATATTTTCTTCTATCTATTTTTTTATTCTTGACATTATCATCTATCTCTATAATTTCTAATACATAATCTTCTCTGTTTTGACAAATTTGTAGTATTATTCTAAGCGAAGTAAGCAGTTATTTGCCATAGCAGTCCTTGTAATGTCTCAGCTGAGCTAATTGTGTATGTTTATACGAGCCATAGTTGTTAATTCGCTATATCAATATAATACGAATCACCAATTTTTGACTGTGAAACAACGTATGGCTGCAACTTTGTACCTGAGAGCTGTCAAACTCTGCGGAAAAATAATCAGGTGCAACTGATACTGGCAGAATTCTGCTTCTATAAGCAGAAGTCGTGCAAAGCTCAAATTCCGGGCGGAAAAAATAAAAAAAAATACTTCAGGTTAAACAACAAACAACCGAAAACAAAGAAAATAGAACATTAGCAAGATCTACTGTTTCCTATAATTTCCGTTGTATTATCTATCATGTCTGCATTACCAGAACAATTGAAAAAGTATTTAATCCAAGTTGATGATGTATGTACTATATTTTCTCCTGTCCAAGTATACACGCCTTTTACTAACCTCTTGCCCAAGGCCACTAGTGGATTACCACTCTTACATCGTTTTGAAGAACAAAGTGGATTACCAAGATCATACTTTGTAATTCCATTCGGCATAATCTATTTTGTCATGATTTTTGTTAATGCTGGTGGATTGGGACAACTTTTATCCAATATCCTTGGATTGGTTATTCCTGGCTATTATTCATTACTTGCTTTACAAACTAAAACTACCAAAGATGATACTCAATTATTGACTTACTGGGTTGTATTTGCCTTTTTAAATGTTATTGAATTTTGGGCAAGCTCTATTTTATACTGGATGCCATTTTACTTTTTGTTCAAGGCTATCTTTTTAGTTTGGACTGGAGTTCCAAGTTTTGGTGGTGCTAACATTGTATATATTAATGTTATTAAGCCAGTTGCTGATCAATATTTTGGTGCCAACAAAGATAGCGTCGCTAAAAAGATTGATGAAGCAGCAGAAGCTGTTTCAAGTTCTGTCCATCTTTAAATTATTTCTTATATAGGTGTGTTTATAGCTCTAATAAATTCTGGGGCATAGTATCGGGACCCAAATCAGTATAATAACATTCAACATCTTCCATTCCAGTCAAGACAAACATTTTAATTCGAGGATGTCGATCAAATTTACCATTTTTTAGAATAAACTTCTTAAATTTTGTACTAAATTTAACCCGTCTGGTTAATGGAGTTGACGTAGTAACAAGCGGATAAACGCGTAGTCCAACACTTTTACCCGGTTCAACAGGACAAACCCAATGAGTAGAAATGCTACGTGTTCTTCTTATTTCAGGTGCAAAACTATACCCCAAAACAAAATTCAATACCCAAGGATTAATACCTGCTCCGAAATATGAACTAGCTGCAAAATTGAATTCAGCACCAACTGCCAAAACATCAGCTCGACCAATCGAAACCTCACCCATTGCACTTGGATCATTCACAGTTTCATGAATGCTTACAGTAAATCCATCTCGATATATATCTCTATCGATATCCTTAAGTTGCAATTCCATCCATTCTTCAGGAATCCTGGCCAAGTTATTCTGTTTCGTCAAATATTTGGCCTTAACTGAGTCATCTGAGGACTCGGGGGTATAGGGTACCAATAAAGTCCCGGAATCAATTAATTCAATCACAATTGGTTCATCATTGAGAATATCTTTGAAATATAGTTTGAGATTGGCCTCCAATTCTAGGTAATTGTGAACGTGAATTAATCGTGGTTCTACTGGGGTATTTGCTGTTTCAAAGTCAGCTTTCAGAGTGATCGCTAGTTGGGTGATTATAACCAAAAATAATTCTGATAATTTCATATGACTAGTGATAAGTCTTACAAAAGGGTGAATGTAAAACATATTGACTATTTATACTGAACTTATGTTTTGTTTGAAATTTTGTTATGATTGATTGGTAGAAAAGGTTGCAAATTTTTGTTCGTGAAAATTTAGAAACCAAGAATTCCTATTTATTTTAATTTTACCTACATCGAGATCATTATCCTTCCGGATTTAATCATTTTTTAAGTTAATGTACTATCTAATATAAATTTAATTTATTTATTCAAAATCTCGTTACCTAAGTACATATTAAATTCCTCTTTTTAAGCTCATTCAGAAATAAACATGCACTCGGCTAATCTCCCTTGAGTCAGGCATTATTTTTATGGCCTTCGACCGGGAATACAACCCCTTATTGATACCCTATATCATTCATTTGTTTCAAGTGATGCAGGCAATCGCCAAGCTTCACTTTTCATACCGTATGATTAGAACCTTCAAGTTATCTCAAAGCTCTTCTGGAGACACGGGCCATCAGTTTCCACTTCTATGAGACACATCCCTGCCCCGCTTACAATTTGAACTATAGAAATTGGCTGATAACTATTTCACTTCGTCTCCCAAGATCTCTGGCTCTTCTTTAGCCACTGTACCTGCCTGAACTAAATTTAGAAATAAAAATATTAACAATGTTACCTTACTCTGATATTCTCCTCTTTCTTTATTATACTATAGATATTTCTTCCTTTTCTTTCATATTAGAATTTCCCCTTTCAAGAGACTTTACTTACTTTTATATCTCTCTTTCTTTCTTTCTCTTTCCGAGAGGTTTCACTTATTTGTAATATTTCTTTATTTTGTTGAAGAAATCTTAAAATATAGGAATTCATAAGATTACCTGTTCTGCATAAGAAAACGCCTGTTAAACTTTGTTGCATATTATGTGTTGCAAAGCACAAATCTGTTCCTCATACGATATTTGCCTTCACTACGCGTCGTCAACTCATTAGTAATGTAAGCCTTACGACCCTAACTGCAGCATCCGAATTTGTTATTACACAAACCCTGATTTGGCTAATAACACACGTGACATGGTATTGTTATTCAACCGTGTAGTTTAAGTAAGTTTCATCCACCCAGCACTTCATACCCTTTAAAATCGGCTTTCCTCGTAGGATCTTATTTCTTTTACCATCATGAAGTGTTCATCCAACTCTATATTTTCTTATCATAATATATAAATAAAGGCAATTAAGCGTCTTTAGTGTCGTCGAATTACCCTTGGGTGTAACACATACGAGAAAATTCAAACGAAGAATTTAACGAATTAATTTAGTGAATCCCAGGCTTATAACCATCTCAAACCTGTCACGGTTTTTCGATTTCAGATAAACAATGGTAATGCATATTAGAAAATTTCATGTACCTCAAAACCAGCATGTTAAAAATAATACAAATTTTGCAAAGAAAAAAAACGTCATTAAAGAATAGTGGGGCTTGCCTCTCGGACATGTCCGTGGATTTTGAATTTAAGGTTTGAATTTCTACTATCAGCAACCATAAAGAATTAATATCGGTAAAAGTTAACTAAACTGGTTCAATAGAGTTAAGGAGCAAGTATATGCAAATCATGTATGGTCTAATTCTCTGCAGAGCAAGACTTGTCAAAACAGTAAACAAGCAAACAGCCACGCTTCCAGACGAATTGCTCCATTTCATTATTTTTTTTTTTTTTGATTATCATCTGGAACTCGCAAACTTAAAATCTTGAAACTGTAAAGTATCAATCTGATTGATATATAAACAAACGGCTATAGCCCTTTCTTCTTGATTTAAATCTGTCTGTACAGCAAATTTACTTAATTTAATTACTACTAGGTTTCGCAATGGCTGACTCAGACGATCCAAATGCTTCGAATTCATCGGTTTCCCAATTCATTTCAACTTTAGTACCAACATTGGTGATTTCAGCAATTTTTCTCTTGGCATTTTTGCTTCTTCATAAAAAGAGAAAAAGAACTTATGAACCACGATCAGTTGTTAAAACTTTACCTCAAGATTACAGACTTGATGAAGCACCTCCCGGGGTCTTTGGATGGTTAACTGGCCTATTAAGAAAACCAGAATCATTTATTATTCAACATTCTGGTGTTGATGGTTACTTCTTTCTTCGTTTTTTGCTTGAATTCTTTTGTGTTTGTTTACTAGGAGTTATAATCACATGGCCAATTTTGTTCCCAGTTAATGCCACTAATGGTAATAATAGTGTCCCTGGTTCAAACATCGGTGGATTTGATATATTATCGTTTTCAAATATTAGAAATAAATGGAGAGCTTTGGCCCACGTATTCTTGTCATGGATCTTATTTGGAGTCGTTATATTTTTGATATATCGTGAATTGGTTTATTATACTACATTTAGACATGTACTTCAAACAACACCAATGTATGATTCCTTGTTGAGTTCTAGAACCCTTTTGTTGACTGAAATTAATACTGGACTATTAACGGATGAAAATTTAAGAAAATATTTCCCCACTGCGTCCCATATTTGGTATTCAAGAAATTATAAAGAATTAGCCAAAGAAGTTAAGGAAAGAACTAAATTGGCAGGTAAATATGAGGGGACTCTTAATGGTGTCCTCACAAAAGCAACTAAGTTAAGAAACAAATGTATTAAAAAGAACAAACCAGTACCTGAACCCGAAGAGGATATAAACAAATATTTGAAAGATGGGAAAAAGAGACCAACTCATAAGTTGAAATTCTTAATTGGAAAGAAAGTGGATACTTTAGATTATTGTCCAGAGAAATTGGGTGAATTGAATAAATCAATTAGTGAGAAGCAAAAGAATTATTCAAATAATGACCTACTTTCTGCTGTGTTTATTGAATTCCCTACTCAGTTGGAATTACAACGTGCTTACCAAGCTGTTCCATATAATACTGATTTGAAGAGTGTCAGAAGGTTTACTGGACTTGCTCCGGATGATATTATTTGGAAGAACTTACAATTATCAACTTGGAGAAGAAGAATCCAAAGTATTATTGCAGCCACAATCTTAACTGTAACAATCATTTTTTGGTGTATTCCTGTTGCTGTTGTTGGTTCTATTTCCAATATTAACATGTTGACTGATAAAGTTCATTTCTTAAGATTCATCCTTAATATGCCAAAGGTATTGATGGGTATTATCACCGGTTTACTTCCTGTTGTTGCTTTGGCCATATTAATGTCATTAGTTCCACCATTTATAAAGTGGATGGCGAGAATTTCTGGTAGAATCACTGTTCAACAGGTTGATAGGTATTGTCAATCGTGGTATTTCGCATTTCAAGTGGTTAATGTTTTCCTTGCTGTTGCTTTAGGTTCTTCGGCAGCTTCTGTTGCTACTGAAATTGTTCATGCTCCATCACAAGCCTTGCAGCAATTGTCGAAGAAATTTCCTACTTCCGCCAACTTTTATTTCTCATATTTATGCCTTCAAGGATTAACTGTTAATTCAGGGGTATTGTTGCAACTTGTCACTTTGATTCTCACTCCTATTTTGGCAAAATTCCTTGATAGTACACCAAGAGCAAAATGGAATAGATTTAATAATTTGAGTCAACCAGACTATTCAACACTTTATCCTGGGTTTCAACTATTAACAACAATTGCCCTTGCTTATTCCGTTTTGGCACCTTTGATTCTCGGTTTTACTTCTATTGCTTTTATCTTGTTTTACCTTGCCTATATCTACACTTTGATTTATGTAATGGTACCAAAATTCAATGATTCTAGAGGAACAAATTATGTCATATCCTTATTCCAACTTTTCACAGGATTGTTTTTGGCACAACTTTGGATTACAGCCATTTTTGTATTTTCCAAGAATTGGGTTTCTGTTGCTTTGGAAGCAGTTATTATTGGGATTACGATAATTGCTTATTTCTGGATGAAGTGGCATTTCTTACCATTGATTGATACCGTTCCTATCTCGGCTATCAAGTACGCCGCGGGTGATTCTTCGGCTAGTTATCCAATGCATGATCAAGGGTTCAAGGAAATCAAAGAAGTGGGGCAAGAGTACTGGGGAAGCGAACCATCTACGCCTACTGAAAAGGATCAAGTTTTGGCTATCAGAGACCTTCATAATAGTGTTGAAGAACTTCCTATTGACGGAGCACACAAGCGTAACAGTTCCAAAAGTACCGGAACTGACACCAAGCTTGAGGGCTCTGATCTGTCAGACGAAGATAAGGCTACAAGTCCATCCAAGCAGGTTGTCGAAGCACCAAAGAAAGGTGTTTCTTGGCTTACAAGATTCTTTCAACCAAAGAAACAAACTTTTGATATGATTAGAAATATTATGCCCGATTGCTTTTTCCATTACGTGGAATATAATCCTGAATTCCTCGAACATGCGTTTGATGACCCTAATGTTACCGATGAAGAGCCTCATATTTGGATAGCAAAAGATACAATGGGTTTATCAGAACTAGAAAAGGATAAAGCAGTAGGTCAGGGAGTCGATGTGTCCAATGAGGAGGCTAAGTTTGATGAAAAGGGAAATATCGAGTATACTGGTCCTCCCCCAAGTTATGAAGAAGCTATACGAATTTAGAATTTTCTTCTTGCTCGATTTTGATTGTTTTTTAATTCTCTATGTATAGTGTTACTCTTATTTATCTTGTTAATGTTAATAATTATTGTATTTGTTTTATTGAAAGTATTTATTTAGGTTAAAGCTAGTCTAATTTCTATCTCAGGAGCTACGAAAAACTAAAAATATTGATGTTTATCTAGATCTTATTTGAAATGAACTAGGTAGAACCAGACTCTTTCGTTTCTTTCTCTGAAAAGTTGGTTTCATTTATACTGCTAGAATTGTTTTTGTAGCAGCACTGCTGCCAACCCTGCTAACCGGCACACCATTCGATCCTGTCAGCTGATCATTTCTTGGTGTATTATCCTCAGCATCGTATCCTGCATTCGCAAGGACTCTTACTTCGTTGACGGTATTTATCGGATGCCCCGTATACGCTACTGGGGGTCTGCAGATGTGACCAATGCTTTCTTCTTCCGGTACGCTTAAAGAAATTGGTAAATCGTTCATTACAGGACTTGTATCTCCCCCATTGCTTTCAGTCCTTTGGTGTACAGGTGGAGGGCGAGGAATGAGTTCTTTCACATTTGGATTTCGATGAAACTTTCCTGAAGCATCGTAGTATCCCATATCATACTCATTAGCAGTGGCAGTATATGTGGGCACATAAGAACTTGGTAAATCTGCATCTCTAACATGATCAGGTTGATCATATTGGCTCTGAGATTGACGGTATGAAGGGGGAGTTATCCATTGAGTGCCATAAATTGGTTGAACTCCGCGTTGTCTCCTTCGCTTGTTTACCATTCCAATTACTAGTACCGCTATTAGTAATGCTAGTATATTGGCGAGAAAAATGAACCCAGCACCAGAGGACAGCCGTTTCTGAAAGATGTGGGTATGTAGATTATGTAGCTTATGGTCAACAAACATCAGGCGAAATTCAATAACATTAAGGAGCTCGACCCCACAAAAAAAATCAAGCAACTTGTCTTGGATATTGGAGATCACAACTTTCGGTACACGGTGTGGGAAAGGCAAATAGTTAAATAAGATGAATTCTATCTTGGATCTTTCACAGTTCCGTGATGTTTATTCAAAAAGAACAAAACCAGGCGCAGGGCATGTAAAACAGAAATGTCAAACCGAAAAAGTAAGCCCCTTAAATCATACTGAAATTTTGCAATATCTATGCGTAACATTACACTCTCAGACAAGCCCCAAATAGAATATTTTTTCATACAAATATGCCACACTACTGCGGTATAATGACGATAAATGTTCTTCTTTAGTAGTTGGAATCTAATTCATACTAAGCGGTATTAAAAGATTATGGAAAAGTAGCAAGATTTTTCCCATTGTTTTTTTGGCCTGTTATCTGTAATAATTAAAAACAAAAATTTCAGCACACTATACCCAACTTGATCAAACGTGGAATGTGTTTTTGCGAGAATATTGAGTTTTCTTCGTGATCTCTTAGCTGAAGTGTTGTTCGTCTTCCTTCCTAATCTGATCCAATTGATATTTATAAAAGATGGGTTTTAATAAACTCAAACTTTCAGAAGAGTTATCCAAAAAAGGGGCTATTAATTTGAAAACAAAGATTTTTATCGTTTCTTGCTATAAAATGGATGTAATCTCTTGGAGTGTGGAGTTAATGGACTGTCGAACAAAATCTAGGTCCAGTTGGTGCTATTAGCACTTAGATTATGAACGTTCAAAAAGTTTCATTCTCTTGGTTATTTAAATTATAACTATTCCTAAACTAATACTTAATCTATAAACTTCTTGACTTTCTGTATTCTTCATGAGTAAATCTAGATGAATTTTTTCAACAGAACAACCATTTATTTTGAATAAGAGCCTTAGCAAAATCGGAACATTTGTATAGAGCATAAAACAATCTTAGCATTAAATGCCAATATCTAAGTTTTCCCTTAGTTAAGTTCAAACTGTATTTTAAGTGAATTATGAATGCTTTACGAAAGCTAAAAATAAACATAATTAAATACCTGAATAAGAAGTAAAGGAATAAAGACATGACAAAAGAAATCAAACGATTATCTTTACTATTTTGATAGCTTAAAGCTGTCCGAAGAGTTCGGTTTGCTTTCTCCTTGACTAGAAGAAGACGAAGATGACCCTTCAATAACAATATCTCTTGGAGGAGGGCCAGCAGGAGGAGCAAATTCACTAGTCGAGTTTTCACCTGTTTGAGAGCCACTCGCTCTTTCTCCAGTCTCATCATTGACAACTGTTCTTCCAGCGGTGGGAGGTGGACCATTTGGAGCTCTATATAAATCCCCTATGCTTTCGTTGGACCCATTGTTGCCATGCAAATTTGTTGGTAAAGTGGTGGCGGCACCAGCATCACCCATGCTTGATGACCTTTGATGTGACTCTGGAGGATGAGGAATGGGTGCTTTAGCATTTGGATTGGCGTGGTAATTTCCAGTATTGTCATAGAATCCCATATCATATTCATTGGCGGTGGCTGTATATGCGGGAACATAGGCACTCGGCAAGTCGGGGTCCCTTACATGATCTGGCTGCTGGTATTGATTCTGAGATTGTCTATATGAAGGAGGCGTCATCCAACTAGTACCATATATAGGCTGGACACCCTGGCGTGCCCTTCGTTTATTTACTCTCATAGTCCCCAACAATATGATGAATATAATTACCACAAAGATAGCAAAAAAGGCCCATCTTGCTGCCCCACTAGTAGCCCAACTGTCATTAGTGAGGTCACGCACAACCAATGGGTCTCGTATTATTTCATAGTTTAAGATATCCATCTAGGAAATTTGCTTCGGTTTATGCTCACTTAAGATGAATTTAATGAACTGCAAACCTTTATAAAGAAAAGAATGGTAAATAAAATGTGGTCAGAATTATTTTTGATCTATTTTAATTGTTTTTTTTTCGTCATTTCAGATAGAGATTTGTATGACTGGCTGAAAGACTTTGTGGTGTGAGAGAACACTGACCGCAGCAGTTTATCGGGGTTAAAAAAACAATAGAAAAAGAAATTTTTCGTGGCTTCAGGATGCTTTTCATGACATCATGACCTGGTACGAAAGAGAAACGAAGGGAAAAGTAACAAGAAACAATTCAAATTACGTAAACGCTTCATTATATAGCATTATTACCGCTAGTTTGCTGCATACGTAATGTTGATATATGCTGTGTTTGGGGCTCAGAACGGATATAACGGATTTTGATATAAGGCTGAGCTTACTAGTTATTTTTTTTTTTTGGTGTGAATTTTCACCTGGGGACAATTACCAGGTAGCTATTAGATCACGTAAGCAAACCTCTTCGTAAAACAAATGAATTGTATCTACGTTATCGATGACAATTCGAGGTAAGTTCAACTGTGATTTGCTTGCGTGGATGTTCATTAATTAACAAAGTTTTTAGGACCAAATTAGAGGTTTTGAAACAATTTTGGCAACAAATTCATCAAAATATGAGTAATTACCAACCCATTACCTTTATTCTTTATAAATTTCAATCTGGTTCATCCTCAAAGTCTGAACCAAGAAAGACTCAAACTTATACTCAATTCTCTTCGAGCAGACTTGAACTAGAGAAGTTTGCTGCCCTTGTTAAAATCATTAAGATATTATACCAACATACAAAAAGTGGAAAGCATACAACACTTCGAGATATTTACTATCAAGACGTGGAAATATTTGGCCACAATCAAAGCAATTGCACACGGCTACTAGAACTTTTCGTAGAAGACTCTTTACAATGGTCTCTTGCGGAACATTTGAATATTCGCCCTTCCCAAAAAGGAATGATTTATGGGGATTGTTTAGAAAACCTCCTAATGACTACCGAACCCATTCTAATACCAATTAATTATCAAGATCATTTCAGAGACGGCAAAACAAATAATAAAAGGTTATTAATAATAGTCATTGAGAAAGATGCTGTGTTCCAATCTTTTTGCCATTATTTGAAAAGTTCGAACAACACATTAAAGAACTTCCTTGTGATTTCGGGAAAGGGATTTCCTGACCGATTAACAACGAGGTTCCTCATGTGGATTACCAGATCGTTTCCAACTTCAACTATTGGATTTTTTGATTCAGACGTATATGGACTCAGAATTTGTAAAGAGTACCATCGATGTAATAAAGAATTAATCTTTGGAGGTGTATTTTTGTTAGAAACAAACATTCGCGATCACCTTCCAATAACCGTTCGCGACATTAAAATAATGATAAATCTATTAATTACGTTATCGGAAGAAAAGAATCAGGAAAATGATAATATCTTCAAGCTATGGAAAAGAGAATTAACAAGAGGATTAATTTTATTTAGGAAAGCCGAGATGAACGTATTGGAATTTGCAACCGATCTTAACCATTACATAAACGTGAAATGTTATCAATCGCAAATAGAACACAAAATCAAAAATTTCAACCAGAGCACGTGATGCGGTATTTTTAGAAATGTTACATTGAATGCTGAAAATCAATTGGATCGATAAATTTTGGGCAACATACACATTCGAAAAATTTCACCCTACAAAGTCCGAACAAAAAAAATTTCGCCGTTTTACCTTCAACTTACTTTTCTGTCAATTGTTCAATCAACAAAGCCCGATTGCTATTCTAAAATGTCTTATACCACTCGTCAAGTTGCTGCTGCCAACACTTTAGACCACAAAGTCTACTTGGAAAAAGATGGCAAGCCAATCTCTCCCTTCCACGACATCCCATTGTATGCTAATGAAGAAAAGACCATCTTGAACATGATTGTTGAAGTCCCAAGATGGACCAACGCTAAGATGGAAATCTCCAAGGACTTGAAATTGAATCCAATTATTCAAGATACCAAGAAAGGTAAGTTGAGATTTGTTCGTAACTGTTTCCCTCACCATGGTTACATTCACAATTACGGTGCTTTCCCTCAAACTTGGGAAGATCCAAACCAAATTCACCCTGAAACTAAGGCTAAAGGTGATAACGATCCTTTAGATGTTTGTGAAATTGGAGAAAAAGTTGCTACTGTTGGGGAAGTTAAACAAGTTAAGATTTTGGGTGTCATGGCTCTTTTGGATGAAGGTGAAACTGACTGGAAAATCATTGTTATCGATGTTAATGATCCATTAGCTCCAAAATTGAACGATATCGAAGATGTGGAAACCCACTTACCAGGTTTATTGAGAGCTACTAATGAATGGTTCAGAATTTACAAGATTCCTGATGGTAAACCAGAAAATCAATTCGCCTTCTCTGGTGAATGTAAGAACAAGAAGTACGCTGAAGAAGTTATTGTTGAATGTGCTGAAGCATGGGAAAGATTAATTAAGGGTGAATCTGTTGACTCTAAGGGTATCGAGTTAACCAACACTACCTTAAACACTTCTGCCACTTATTCCACTACTGCTGCTTCTGAAATTCCAGCTGCTACTCCAGCTCCAGCTGCTCCAATTGATAAATCCATTGACAAATGGTTCTTTATCTCTGGTGCTCACTAAATTGCATATAATTTCATTGTTTTGAATATCTATATATAATAATATTATGCGTCGCAGAAGTAATTGTGTATTAAACTGTTTAATTAGTAGGTGTAGACATTCTGTGTGCATATAAAAATGTATACTAGCGAATAACAATTTGTCGGAAAACTTAGTGTAGATAATTGTTAACTAGAAACCTCAGAGAAAGATCTATAATTAGGAAACGTCAGTTTTCCTCCTTAATTGTACGACATGTCCATCCTGAACTACATTCTAAGCTTTTACTCACGCATGAATATGTCGTCTTGATACGTGATAAATGTCGCTAAGAACGCAATGTCTCCATTCCTCAGATATTTTAGAGCTGGAGGAAAAAATTAGTAATCTTAGTAATATTCCTTTTTGACTCTTGGGTAATACATCTATCTGCAGGAATATCTCGGGTCGGGTAGTTTTGAGCTACTCTAAATATACCGTCTGATCTTCAGTTTGATTTTCACAGACTAACTATAAATAACACGCCATTCCACTTTCATATGAATGCTAACAGAACTTTTTTGAAATACACCTTACAAGCAAGATTGAAATTATGACTACAAACAAGAAGAGAGTAATCATTATTGGTGCTTCTTACGGAGGAATCTTGGCACTTAAAACCCTCCTTGGCACTAAAAAATGCCACATCAATAACACATTATTAGATATCACCATAATTGCTCCAAATGATCAAACATATTTCAATATTGCATCTCCTCGTTTATTGACAGAAATAAATTTAACTCCAAAAGTTGTTTTCAAAATCAAAGATGTAATTGCTAAATTAAGCAGTGGCACTGAGCACGTAGTCGAATTCGTCCAGGGCACAGTAAAGAACGTTGACTTCGATGACAAGAGTTTGACCACTCTGAACTCAAAGAAGACCTTTGGATATGACAACTTAATAATTGCAAGTGGTACTAGGACAGACTTCCCTGGTTTCAAATTGGACAACGAAAAGGATCAAAACTACTCTCTTGAAGCTATTAAAACCCTTGCAAAAGAAATTGAAATAGCCAAAAGTATTGCAATTATTGGAGGTGGAAGTACTGGGGTAGAGGTTGCTGGTGAATTGGGCTATAAATACGGTAAACAAAAGGAAGAGATCGTTTTATATACAGGTGCTACCAGACCATTACCGGATTTACCTGAATCTCATTCTTCGAAGGCTACTAGTAAGTTGGAGCAACTCGGTGTTACCATTGTAAACAATGACAGAGCAAAAGTGAGAGATCATTCGGTTTTATTAACTGATGGTACGAGTGCAGAATACTCTTTGGTTATTAAAGCTTATAGTCATATTCCAAACACCGAGTTTCTTTCTACCAAAGTCTTGAACAAAGACGGTTACATAATTACAGACAACCAAATGAGACTCAAGAAACATCCAGAAGTGATATGCCTCGGGGATGTGCTCGAAATTGGATTGCGATCGGTTGTAGATTTGGTCTACGCTCAAAAATCAGTTTTCGAATCAACTGTTCAATTGGAGGTATTCGGCAATACTTCTAAACCAAAAGCTTATACTCGTCCAAGTTCAACTACTATGGTAGTTCCAATTGGTAAAGAAGGAGGTGTTGGTTTGGCATTTGGATGGAATGTACCTAATTTCTTGGTTTCACATTTGAAAGCAAAGGACTTTATGATTTCTCATGCTGGAGACAACTTGTCATAGAATGCAAAATGGATAAGCTTTCAGGACACAATGGATTTTAAACCTTGAAATGTTGGTTGCCGACCTCCTATAATATAAATTCGCAGAGCTATATGTGCTAGCATTTTTTTGTTAACTTAAATATGAATTACTAGATTCTCTATATGTAAGCAAATCAATAACTCTTGAATATGATTTTCTTCTTTAGGTCTTGATATCACTTCCAATATTTCTCTGGCCTGACTCAATTCCGACTTTTTGGACCAATTCGTTAGCGGGAGGTAATAATTTCCATAACGCGCGACGCGTAAGGATATATAGACCAGGTTTTTTCGTTGCCCGCCTTAGCTGCTCTGGGCCACTTTTATGCAGAATACCGCAGAAAACTTGATAAACATCGACTAGAATTCTATCTCAATATTCATGGATGATTGTAAACAGCTCGGACCCAATGACTTTAACAGTTCAATCACCTTTCCGATTCTTACTTCCATATTTTCAGAGCAAGGGAAATCAATAACAGACCTACTTCATTCCCATGACGCACTCACTCATACAGATGTTTCACGGTTAGTTGACAGGCCAATTCGAGAGGTTAATGACTATTACAAATGCCTTGAAGATGACTTACTTCCAAAGCCAGCACATATTGCGCTTTATGACCAGATGATAAGCACAGGTTTACCAAGTATAGATAAAGAATTAGGAGGCGGTATACCAGTTGGAGAAGTGGTGGAAGTTTTTGGTGCCAGTGGTTGTGGGAAATCTCATTTCTTGTACCAGTTGCTTTTACAGTGCCAAAGGACGTTTCCAGACAGCAGTAGTGTTCATGTAGCAACAGAGTCATTTTTGGAAACCAAAAGGATAGAGGAATTTTCAAATGGGTTCAAAAAATCGGGAGTTCCTGTGGAGATGGAAAATATTTCGTATATCTATTGCCATGATCTAGTAAGCCAAGATCACATATTGTATACTCAATTACCCATAAGATTAGATCAAGAGAAGGGGAAAACAAAATTAGTTATTATTGATTCTATTGCTCAACATTTTAGAAGAGAAGGTTGTATTTCGAATTCGCTTTACTTGAAAAAGAAACTGGAAAATCAAGAAACCGAGATTGGCCATGATCGAGATTATCAAGAAATCAAAGCAGAGCAAACCGGACAATTGAAGAAAGTGCAAAAAGCGCTCAAATACGCTATTCGTTCAACAAAGACCCAATACCTTTGTGAATTATATCAACACTTGTCTCGACTTGCAAAGCAGTTTAATATTGCAGTGGTTCTCGTGAATCAAGTTAGTGATCACACTCTAGATCCATTAAAGAACATACAGGATGGTTATGGGGAGGACTTTGTGAGCCCTTTGAATCTAGATTTCCAAACTGTAATCGCAGCTGGGTGGGACACTAAGTCGGTGTACAATTACTTGCCCCCGTACACAGTGGTGTTAGATCAGCTGGAATTGGAAGCATTGGACCACGAATTGTTGACTTCCATGGAAAGTAATTACCCCAATAAGAAACAAAAGTTATCTAATGTCGCTTCTCGGAATTCTACAAATAGTGAAGGATTGGGGGGTCATATCCAGTACAAGCGGGATTTGATAGTTAAATCACATTCGCTCAGAAGTGGAACCACAAAGAGGATTGTGCCCACATTAGGGTACACATGGTCCAAGAGAATAGGGACAAGGATAATGTTAATGAAGTCGTATAAGCCGATTGTCAAAGATAAACAGGATCTTCAAGATCATTACAGTCATACAGAGAACGACTTGCCTTATACAGCGTTAAATGAAGAGCTGAATACAGATGGTAAAAGGAATTCAAGTGAAGAGATTTCGCAGGAATTGGCAAATACCTCTTTGATCGAGGGGTGGCAAGCTCAAAGATTTATAAAGGTAGTCTCATCTACACATAATCCCAGCGCAAATGGACTCCAAAAATACCCCTTTTATATAGCTGACGACGGATTAATTGAAATTTAGTAATCCCAATGCATATACAGTTGTGATCTTTCAATTAGACGCCCGTTTCTCTTGTGTTATGCGCGGAAACAATTTAGAAATATTGAGCCCTAACACCAAAGTAATCACTGTCACTTTCGTGGTGCAAAAAGTGTTCGTTGAAAGATCGTGTGCTAGAAAATTTAGTATAGAAACCTGCTTTGCTGAACACTCTTGCGAACCAATAATATCTTCAATCGCTCTAGTGCATAGTAACAACAGTTCTAACTTCTATATGAGTTTGTCCAGGAATAAATTCAGCATCTAATTCCTTTGAACCAATCAGTTGCATCCCTGTCAAATCCGGACCAGATACACATTTGTCCCTATTACACTCTCCCCCAAATACCATATCCTCGTAGTTGTCGGGACCAAATACTCTCATCAGATTCCGCCGAAAGCCATATCAAGACACCTTCTCCCCCTTTTCGATTTTGATACTTGCAAGCTGATATTGTGCTTCAAGCATTTCCATTTTTTGGGTAAAGCAGGTCGTTCATGCTTCCTGTTGCACACTTCTAAATTTCTGCCAACCATTCTAAGTTGGAAAACGTGGTCGTTGTCGCGTAGTAAATACAAATGTCGGATTATGAGCGACTTTGTGCTTTACACGACAAGGGGTCAAATTTGATCGCTTTGGAAAAGGGATCTTAATGTGTCATTTACTTATATAAGGCACACGTG
>LQMS01002199.1:5611-16747 GCA_001657455.1 Spathaspora girioi | reverse complement strand
ACTAGTATTGCAGCTATTTGTCCACATATATTATTAGGAAGCCTATCTCGGGTGATAGAGAAACCTCTTAAACCTAAAAAATCTAAGATAACCAAAAAAAAAGATTAGAACTTTCCAAGAAGAAGCTTATCTTATGATAGATTAGATTGCAAATTTTCACTGATACTGATCTAGATGTAACATTCAAATCTGTATTACCAATACTCTCGAATTGTTCACCATCTCGACAATGGCTTTAATTATCTAAAAGTTTAATGCCGTATATGCGGAAGCAAACATTAAATTGCGCTTGTGTTATTAACCAAGAAAGAGCCATTGTGCAATTTCACCCTCACTAGATTCACCTATGTAATATACGAAATAACTTCGGCAAAAGTTACCACCAATGCTTGAAATTGCGGCAACTAACAATAATTGGCAAAAAAATGTGGTAAATTCAATGCAACAAGTACTGGTAATACAAGCTGCATAATGGTATACTTTTCTTGGTTCCATGTGGGGATGTCTATTTATGCGCTGTCATGTTCAACCCGGAATAATATAATCGTATTAACTAATCACTCGCATTAATTTAAGGACCTCCCAAACCTGGAAGAAAATAAACTCGAAAATTATTTTATGAAACAGGTGCCCCTTATGCACTTATATTGTGCTCACTACTGCTGCAGGTACAGCCTGAACTAAATCCGACTAAAGGCCGGATTGGTAAACAAATGTGGAGTTTCAGGCGGTATTTCCTGGGAGAAACCAATTTATCTATTGTTTCCAAAGAGGGTATAAGGAGGGGATTGAATTTATATTTTGTAAGCGATAATTGTTAACTTTAATTTAATGAAATCAAAACTATTTACACAAAGAACATATTTTGCATAAAAAATAAACTTCGTAAGTTGAGAAGTAGGGGTGATGCGGGTAAAAAAACAGTGTCTTGTTCGTACCTAAAAATAAATCTGTATCAAAAATTCTCGCAGTAATTGTTTTTCCAATTACGAGATTTGAAAGTTTTAGTTACGGATCTAGATATATGCGGCAATTCCTATAATGTTACGACCGAGAAAATGCCTGCCTTATTTAAGAAGATATATATAATCTTTTAAATCCCCCCATTTGAAAAATACACGGCTTGAAATTTTCATCATTAATTTCAACAAATTCCCATTCGCTTTAACTTATCATGGAAGTACAATATCCAAATTATGTCGATCAGTGTATACCTGTCCACTTCCAACAACTATCAAAATATGCATCATCATTATCAAGAATATCCTGCCAACCACTAGATAACTGTCTATTCCGTTGTAATAACTGTGATACTACATTATTTGATAATCTAACACCTTCATCATCTTTGGTGGTAGACAATGTTACTTATGTATTATGCGATAAGATATTAGTCAAGTCAACTTACTGTCAAAACTGCGATACATTTATCGGATTTAAAATAGTTAATTTCAGACATTCCAAGCCTGATCCCATACCTTTAGAAGATGATCAAGATGTATTCAGTTTGAATGAATACAAAAACAATCTAATTCGTATTGAAAATAATTTGAATTTAAAAATCGCACAGCTAAAATTTTCAGATTTTCTCCAGAATAATAAGGATTCTATTGGGAAATTCTACATTTATTTGTCAAATATTACGGTCAAGGCGTAATCTCTAAAATACTGCATCTAATGACAGTTACGAATTATGTCACAAAATACTGGTTTCCACAAAAATGGGGTATTCATTTCATCTGGGTTTTTATTTTTCACAATCGCAATAGCGAGAGTTGCATGTTCATGCAGGCGTTTGTTGTCGCATTAATTATATTCTGAGGCTGAAGGTAGTATTTTTTTTACTTCCTAAAATTATTATTTGTTTCTTTTTAATACCGAGCTCAATAATAGAAAAAAATTTAGCAATAAACATATATTTAACACGTAATTAGACTCTTCTATTTACGTTTCGCTATTTCTTGACCGTCAACAATTTTAAATAGATCGACTATTAACCATCCAACTCACTCAATTGAAAAACACTTCGAGCATTTATGAGTTTCCCGATTTGGACATGTGGGGCGACTTTTCACAGGGCACCCAACAAGATGAACAATGAAAGCAAAAAAAAATAATTTCATAGGTAATTTTCTATCTACATGATGGCGGAAAGAATCAATGAATATCTTCTACTGGTGTCCGATTCATTCAGTGTAGAAGGTCGCTTAGTTCAACTTGTTATTGTTCTGCAGGTTTTTCGAAATTTTTTGCCGTTCTACAGTTGAGCCGAGAACTTTGAGAAGATTTGCCTAAATAAAGACGAAGCCAAGAATAACTCAATTGAGTTTAAATTTGCTCAAATCTAAACTTTATAGCTTATTTAAAGTTGTTAGTAGTAACTAATATTTGCTCATAGTCTAAAGTAGCCTTCACATGTCTATTTATGTATTAGATAATTTGCTCATTATGACCTTATTTGTTTCTTTTCTACGGATATTTCCGCTTCGCATTAGTCTCAAATTACAATTTAGTCTTTATAAATAGAGTCAATGTTCTTTGATCTTCCTGATTTATGATTTACTTATTCAACATCACAACTCGAAAATAAAATAAACACTATCAAAAATGGATATGGGACATGGAGAAAAGCCTGCTCATGCATGCAAAATTTCAATGCTTTGGAATTGGTATACCATCGACTCATGTTTCTTAGCAAGATCATGGCATGTGAGTACCAAAGCTCAATTTGCTGGTTCATGTATTGGGGTCTTCCTTATGTGTGTTGCCGGGCAATGGTTACATAGGTTTTCTCAAGAATACGATGCTGCTATAGTCAGACGTGCCAAGCCTTTCGTGGATTGTGCTTGTGATGATTCCGATGGTGGTAAAACGGCTGTTCCAATAACCGGTCCAACAAACCCTTACTTATATGCAATCTCACACAGTTGGCTCTTTAATCCTGCCCCAGGAGTAGTTGCATCCCCAATGGAACACTTTGTTCGGGCTCTTTTGTTTGTTATTGAATGGGGATTAGCATACCTCATTATGTTGTTTTTCATGTACTACAATGGATATATTATTATTTCTTGTTTATTGGGAGGATTTTTTGGAAAATTGATCTTTGCCTACAGACAACCATTAGCTGGGCAAAACGCCGTGGTCACTGCTTGTGGACATTAAAGGTTGTTTAGAAAAAAAAGCACTGGTACAATGTTGCTGAACTTTAATTAATGTAAATAGCTGCAACAAAAATTAATTTCTAATTTTTTTGTTTCAAATTTAACATATCTATATATACTTCACTAATCTGAATTTAATTGCAATAACCTTAATACGTAAAATGTCATACTTATATTACACTGTGATTCAATCTTCGACTCAGTATAAAGCATTATTGGTCTTGGATGACCAAGGAAGATTGTGCTACGCGTCTTTAGGAAAAGATCCGAACGCGTTACGTGAAGAATTGGTGAAAGACTTCCGCCCATTAAAAGAGTATAAGCTTAAATCTTTGTCTACAACAACTCCTAATAACCAGATGGAAGATACAATCGAAAGATTTAAGACTGTTTTTGAAGAACCACGTAAATTATCTAGTGTAGAAATACCAACTAGAATTATCTTTGGTACATCACTTCAGAAAAAGGTATGGGATAAATTGTTACAGATTCCACCAGGTAGTACTATTCAATATAAAGAATTAGCAGAGTCATTAAATATGCCTAATTCAAGTCGAGCTATTGGAAATTGTTGTGGTGCAAACAAAATCTCCTTGATTATTCCTTGTCATCGAGCTCTTGGAAAACTGGGGAGAATTACTGGTTATAGATGGGGAACTGAAATAAAGGAATATTTGTTGAAACAAGAATTAGGAGACAAATACAGCGAAATCGTACATTAACTTCTTAATTATAGTTTTATATATGTTCTATTAATAGTCAATGTTAACAGTTTAAGCTCTGACACTTAAGATCTGATCAACAGTATCAGTGACAGATTTTTTTAATGGAATATATTCGAAACCAAGGATTTCCTTAGTCTTAGAATAATCCAATTTTTGTAAAGTTTTAATTTCTGCAACATCACTACCTGGCTCACCTTTGAAAGTGTTTAATTGAGGGTATTGTTTTGATAAAATGTCATAAACACTTTGAGCAGTAAATCTTGAAGATGATAAGATTAATCTGTGATTTGGAGCTTCCTTGCTGGTCAAAGCAACAAGGTGAGCTCTTGCAGCATCTCTGACATCAATGAAACTACCAATATGATGATGCAACTTGGAATCGGCATTCAGGTACAACATAGTTTCAAGGACTTGAGTCGATTGGTTCAAGTAAGGACTGATTAATGAATCATCAATTTGAGGACCAAAAGTGTAACTTGGTAATACAGTAACCAACTCAAAGCTAGGCTTTTCAGTTTTAACAAAATCCCAAGCTAATCTTTCAGCGAGAGGTTTAGAACCCAAATATGCCAATACTGGTTCAGACTTGGATGATTCATAAGTTGCTTTACTCCAGACTGATTCGTCAAGAGTAATGTTTGGGTTTTTGTCATCATTTTCTCTGGCAGCACAATCAGAGGAAGTAATAACAACCCTAGTGATTTGAGGAGCAGATTTTTGGATAGATTCTAACACATTCTTAGTACCTTGAATGGCAGGAATTAAAGTTTCCTTTTCAGGATCTGTAACATTCATTCTGAATGGTGAGGCAATATGTAAGAACCCGGTGATTTCAGGGTGAGTTTTCAACACATGATCAAATGCACCAGCATCAGCAATGTTAGAAACAATGACATAACTGAATTTCTTGTCGTTCTTTAAAGCCTTAGACAAAGCTTCACCTTTTGATTCTGATCTGACAGATCCAATGACAGTATATCCTTGGCTTAACAATTGTTGAACGGTATGCAGGGCAATAAAACCACTTGCTCCAGAGACAAAAACAGTTGACATTTTATTTGTTTTATTTAAGGTTAATGCAGTATTGAAAGTTTGTAGGACCAAAGAAATGGTAGATGGCTGTATTTATATACTGAGCTTGCAAAGCCCCATGTTGGGGGAACTCGAGGGAAAGTGGTTGACGCTTATAAATATTCCACGAAAACAATGGCCTTGTGGCATAAATTCTCGGGGGAATCTGGGATCACTTCCTAAACCGGAAACTTAAATCAAAACTCACAAAGACATGCAATAAAAAAAAGTTCTAGTTAATTTATAAACCTAAGAGTAATTATGATAATAATTTTGTACTTGCTTAATACGCAAGGAGTTTAAACCCGATTCATTAGCTGTTTTTTCCTTCTCCACATTTTCAAAGTTTTCCAAAAATTCATTAAAGTCAAGTTCATCATCTTGCACAGTATTTTTCACTTCATGTTCATAGTTCATGTTGACCTTTTTCTTAAGGATTGATTTATGGTCAGTATCAGTTCTTGTAGTAGTCGAAGGCCAGGCAAATCTTTTAGGTAACGAGAGTGACCTCTCCATAAATGCCTTTCTCGTAGAAAATCTGGGAAGGGTAAGAGTTTTTGACATACAACTCATGGAAAACTTTCTTTTGATTTTCGAGCTATTAAAATTAGCCAACCCAGGATATTTGACATTATTTGACCCTAATTGCGAATGAAATGATGATATCAGAGCAGTGTCATAAAGATAATAATCGGCATTACTTTTGAACCTTATATTTCCTTGGTATATACTCGACTCTTCCGATGGATTCTGAAAAATTGACATGTCAATTGGTCCACTGGATCGTGATATTCCTGGTCCTAATAGTGGCTGCTTAATAAATGTAGTCATTGCTTTATTGATTGAGTAATCGATCCCAGGTGAATTCTTTGCTCTTCTCATTGTGAATAGCGCCTTAAATTTTTCGATCATTGTGACTTCCCTTATTGACTCCATAATTGATTCTGCATCAGTAACGGTTTCAAATTCTTCACTAATAACACTGGTTTCTTCTGGAACTAACTCTTCATTTCTATTATCGTCTTCCACCCACGTTGATTCCACTTGTTCTAAGAGATTAAACTCTTTATTAAATTCCAAACTAATTGTATCAAAATCGATGTTGAATGAACCTAAAGAGGTCAAATCAAACAGCAGAATCGATTTTCTCTCATAAACTTCTAATCGTAAAGGATCCTTACTTTTCTCATAGCTTGATATAGATGTTGTGCGACTTCTATTAACTTGGCTTGATGTGGGTGATGCGAATGAGGACTCTGTTGCATTTGATTGAGCATCAAATAGATTCTTAACGTTGTAAAATGCTTTTTTAGCAACCAGCAAGTGAGATGCTGGCAAAAACCTATCTTCTTCGTTTGTATACTTCATTGATACTATTCGTTCTTTCGAACATAGGTAGCTGTGATATAGCAAAATAAAAGAACAAAAGGATGAAACACAAACGCCTTTGTTTTTTTTTCCTTTGTGGTTGCAAAAAAAAAGAACGAAAGCAATACCAAAAAAACTCTATGAAGATCAGCTACAAAATATGATTAACCTTGCAAACTTAAATAGTTTATCTTTCATAATTGTCTAATAACTTTTCTCAAGGGAGCAATTTAATCAGAAATAGATTTCCATTTTCAATTAATCCTCATTCAAGATGACAAGTCTTTCAATCAATCATAGTGACTTGGTAAATTTACTATTCCAAGATGTTATAAGAGGAAACTTTCAGAAATTTACTATGAACTAGTGTTAAGAAAAGCAAATTGGGTTTAACTAAGAGAATTTCTCTGACGAAACTTGTTTCAGCACACACTGATCCTTACTGTTTTAATTATCTCAAAATAGGATAAACTTTTAATCTTCTTTATGAAGGATGAATTCTCTCTTTCAAAAACTTTATCTAAATAGTAGGGAAGCATCTTTTTCATTCTATTAAATTTATCTTATACTGTGGTCTATTGATGCAACATGCTTTGGTATGCTAGAGATTCATCTATTCTTGCCACTCTTAATATGCAATTCCACTCTTTCAATAGTATAAAGAAACTTTTAGAGAAGTCCAGCAAATTGGTTCATAAAAATATCCAACTTTTCACAACTAATCTTTTGCTTGTTAAAGCCTTCAAGACTGCACCCAGCTTTATACCACAAATTGCTGCAAAAAAAGAAAACAAAAAATTCTAAATCAACGCGCGCTCATCTCCAAAAATTGAGCAAGCACACGACCGCATCAAGACCTGCCTAAAAAAATTTGGTTTTTAGAATGGTTGTAAAACAATAGAAGGTTGTTCATTACAACAGCAGCATGTTCAATATAGATGACGATTTGAAGTTAGTTATATTAGATTATCACAACTATCATCAGTGCATTTCATTCGATCATACATTAATAACCACTTGGAACTACTTCCATGCCCTAATTCCTCAATTAACCCTCGAAGATCTTAAATCAATTATCAGTAATCAAGATATAGTACGAAAGAACGCGGTATTACAAGTGAATTATCAACTATTAATTGAATATTTGGCCAATCTTTACACACCAGAAGTTAATCTAGACAAAGTTATTGAATTGATAGAGCATTTTAAACTGACATTCCTTGATGAGTTACCCGACGTGAACCCGGAAAAGATTCTTGCATTAATTGACATTTTAACTGTATATTCTGAAAATGAGAGATGTTCAACTTTGGAAGAGCAGTTGAGAAAATTGTATGGGAAGTTTGAATATTATACTCCAAATAATGTGTACTATGTAAGTGAATTGAATTTACAAATCAAAGAGGACATGGCTTCACTTTCAATAATTGGTAATTTAACAGGAACGGAATTGTTGGATCCGTTTGTTGTTTCTAGTGTTTGTTCTACCCTGTTTAATTATTTTCCTCCTGGGATGTTTAATCCATATCAATTTTACATATATTTATTACGAGTGAACTTTGAATTTCAATTACAACAACGAAAGGTATTACTTATATGTCCCAACAATTGTCGATTGATTAATTATGAATTTTCAAATATTGAGATTTTTTATATTGATGAAAAGTTTGACAAGTATTATAGTCAAGAATTCTTGAGATTTCCTGATGAATATGGATTGAAAGATTGGATATTTCATAAATTAAGTCAAACTGTGGTTGATGAAAAGAGCATAGCTGTTCCTAGTTTATTATTTCAATATAATAAAATCAGAGATCAATTGATTCATGATCCGGTATTAAATCTCTTTAATCAGGTGAATATCCAACGAGCTGGGTTTGTTCCGGGATCTTTTTTCAATTCCCAAGCATTAACTGAAAGGATTACATATAAGAATGATAAATTCATACTTGAAAATGAAATATTGAAAGAACATCCAACCCTTGATTATCATTATAATATTGAACAGATATATTGCATATTTGAGAAACTTGGTCAGTTTAAAGAAACATCCGAAGAAACTACAACTGTTTCGTTACCTATCATGGTTGAATTTTTCACTGAAACATTCTTCCCAAAGTTAATAGCTGATAAATGTGGATTATATCAACCATTTGCATTGTTATTTAATGAACTTTTACAAACATATCTGTATTCTAGATCACAAATTAATTCATTTGTTCCCCAATTTGACCTTGGTACTTTGTCGGACGACCAGAAGGAATTGTATAGTTTGGGGATTGATCTTGATCGAGAGTTACGAGGTACCACAAGTGTTGATAGAAGCTGTTGGATATCAGTATTCTCGAGTGGAGAAAAGGAACCTTCCGATAACACACCAATACCTACACAATTACCGATGCCACCTAGTCAAGTAATACCACCAAGTGTACCACCACCACCTGCATCTCCCCCACAATCTGTTCCCAGTAAACGAAAATCTTCAGTTGATGATCCGAATGGAACTATTAAAAAGTCAAAGATTATAGAAAGGTTACAACGAGATAAATTAAGTTTTGTAAGTATGTTTGATGACGATGCTGAAGATGAAGTTGAAGATTCGTTTGATAGTAAGATACAAAGGTTCAAATATGTGCCTAATGGAAGTCTAAATGGGTCAGTCAAGAGTTCTGATGTATCGCAGGTACTGTCAAGTAATTCATCCCGGATAGAAAAAGAGGGCATTAGCGAAACTGAATCAAATGATGATTCTAGTAAGATCCAACCAGTACCGGAACATTCGATTGGCCATAATCCTGATGAAACAAGCAAACCGAAAATCTTGCCAGATCAACAAAGGTATTCAGTAACTAATGCAAACATGTCTTCATCTGAAGAAGATGAAAGTGAGAGTGAATCAGAAAGCTCTAGTGGGGAAGACGAGGATTATTCAGAATATCTTGAATCAGATGACGGCCAACTTCAAAATAAATCTCCTGCAAAAAATAATGCCCCACTAACAATACATCCATCTCAGTTTTATAAGACTCTGGTTGTGAAGCGATCCAACGTGATACAAACTAGTGAGACAAGAAATGAAGATGACAGTGAAGATGGAGGTAGTGAGGATGACAGTGAGGATGAAAGTAGTGAGGATGACAGTGATGATTATTCAACTTATGTTCAACGAAGGAGACCTATAACTATGAGCTCTCCTGTGCATCTGGAAGAAGAAGACGGTTCCAGAGAAGAGGCAGAAGAAGAGGAGGACGCAGAAGCACAAATAGAAGCAGCAGAAGAAGAACTAGAAGATCAAGAAGATCAGGATGACGATATCCATGGGAATACAAAGGAAAACATTATAGAAGGGAAATTTATAGAGAAGTATCCAAAGGATGTCCACATAGTGGAAAACCAAATGGACATAGACAATGAAAACATGGAAGATGAGCCGGAACAAGTGGGAGTAGAAGAGCTAGAACTTCAGTTACGAGAAGATGGATCAAGTGAAGAGCTGTCCAGTGAAGAAGAATCTGATGTGGAACAACAGCTAAACCAAACTCAAGAGAGGAAAGCCTCGGTAGATGAACACCATGAGAACGTGGTAGAAGTTAATGTGCACGCACAACAAGAACAACTAGAAGTTCAGTTACATGAAGATTCCAATGAAGGGTCAAGTGAAGAACTGTCCAGTGAAGAAGAATCTGACGTGGAACTAGTGGGGGAACAACTATTGAATCAAACTCCGGTGGATAAAGGCTTGGTAGACGAACACCATGAGAACTTAAGAGAAAATTTAACTCTGATAACTCAAGAAGTGGCTGATGAAGGAATAAGGGAGAAGAAATCCAGTGAAGATCTGCCGATTGAAGAATCGGTCGTGCAGCAATCGAATGCAAGTCAAATGGAGGAAGAACTCAAGAAACGACAAATTGCCGAAAAACAGCTCAATATACAATCAGTTCCAAGTGATGAAAGCAGTAGTTCTGAAGAGTCAAGTGGAGAAGAAGCAATGGAAGAAGAACCTGTTGTGGATCAATCAAACTTGGGTCAAATAGAGGAGCAACAAAATGTCGAAACTCAATTCCAGGTGCAATCAGTCCCAAGCAATGATAGTAGTTCTGAAGAATCTAGTGAAGAAGACTCAGACGAGAATCTAGCCATGGAAGAAGAAGCTGGTGTGAATGCAGGACAAGTAAAGGAACAAGTCAAGAAACAACAAATTGCCGAGAATAAACTCAAGATACAACCAGCGCCAATTTATGATAACAGCAGCTCTGAAGACTCAAGTGAAGAAGACTCAGATGAAGATATGCCAATTGAAGAAGAACCTGATGTGCAACAATCAAACCCAGATCAAATACAGGAACGAATCAAGAAACAACAATTTGTCGTAAATAAACCGAAATTACAATCAGTATCTAGCGATGATAGCAGCTCTGAAGATTCAAGCGAAGATGATTCAAGTTCGTCTGAATCAGAAGAAGAAGTAAATGGCCAAGTCGATATCACAATGACTTCTACAAATAAGGAAGTCGAAAAGGAATCTAGTTCAACTGATACATCTAGTGAAGAAGAAGACGAAGAAATGGAACCTGCGTCTGAGACAGATAATCAGAGGACAAAGGTGTTGGTTGCAACTTCTCCAATAAAACAGCCTATGCCTCTTCGAAGAATGATGCCATTATTGACAGATGTCAAACTCCCAGCCACAACTATAGAAACTAAATCAAGTCCAATAAGGATACCCAGTCCAACTAGGTCAATGTTTAAGTTGGCTAATGATACAGATAGTGAGAGTGAGAGCGATAGCGATGGTGAAAGTGGAAGTG
>LQMS01002200.1:0-17569 GCA_001657455.1 Spathaspora girioi | reverse complement strand
CAAATTTACGTGATCAGGTGATCAAACCATCACATGATAACCAGTCACATGATATGAGATCTGTTGTTCTCGTAAGAAAAAAGAATAGTTTCAAGATTTGATTGCAAATAAACTGAGAAACCAAGGCTCATACTCTATCAGTTGAATTAACCAATCATTGTGTTCCGAATAGAACCTCCTGGTATTTAACCAGCCGGTTCGCAACTAGTTTTTATATATGTTATTTTATGATATTAATTATTCTATTATTATATTGTTTTGTTTAGTATTTAATATATTATATATTAAGATATAAACGTGTAAAGAATTAGTTACTGCGCTCACCTACAGAGACTAGCTAATAAAACAGGGATAGATCTAAATTAAGTGTTTAGATACTGTACAAAGAAAGTATAATAAAATCCGGACCAAAACCACACTGTTATCAGGACGTGATTTAAAAATAAAACGCAGTATATTTTTAGTAGTGGTAAACTAAGTTTAATCTTTTATCTTACGTATATTTTGCTAAAATACTCTAGAAGCACAAGCTGTAGTACTATGTATTCTATAGAGAAAATTTCCCTGGTTGGGAGCTAAGTACGAGCCTCAGCTAAGCTTTGATAAACGTTGCAGCTTCTCAAAACGAGAATAAATACAGATCTGTACACTAGTGTTTTGTTATCTTGCTATGCTTTCTTTCACTGGAGATCCAATTTTTGATGGTGCAGTCACTTTTCTTTCCTCTAAGGTTGGGGGTGTTATTTTCTTGACCAATTGTTGACCTGAACCCCGTGATAATCGATGTATTAAAGATTTACATGATCCAATTGCCCTTCCAACATTTATTCAGGTTCCATTTCTTGAGCTTCATAGTTAATATGTTCAATTGCTTCAGTAGTATTTACTTGTTCTGATTCAATTTAGGTATAAACTGATTCATCAAGAAGTTTAGAAAGTTTTGAATCTGAATTACCTAAAGGGTTAAGAAATCTTCCTTGTTCAGCTACTTGGTCTTCACAAAGACCGGGTTCCTACCTAATAAAACAACATATTCTGGTTTGAAAATTAAACCTGGAGGAACTTCAATGTTTTCCAATCCATTAATTCAAAATATTTCCCGGCTCCTGCACGCTCATTTTATTGATTATAAATCAGTAGCGATTCAACTGTATATCTACTGCAGTTTTAGGGGTAAAACACGATAAATTAGCAGCCAAGAAAAGGATTGATATCTGAGCTTTACAGGAATGAAGAATTCTAGTTACAGCATCAACAGTTTTGTTTGAAAGTTAGATTAATCTTTTCTTGAATTTGTTGCGAGTTTTGCAACCCAACGTTGTGGTGTTACTAACATTTGAGCCGCACGATGTTTTTCTAAATAATTTTTTTTTAGCAGAGCTTAAAAAAACCTCTTAACATGTCTCTTTCTTGTTACTTCGAACTAAATAGGGTATGGCTGGGTCTCAATTAAAACAGCTTAAGGCTGCGCTTAAGGAAAAGGGTCTTATCGGACAAACCAATACCAAATCTAAAAAATCCAAGCATAGTAGATCCGAAGTTAAACGGGATGAAAAGCAAGACAAAATTAATGCAATTAGGGATGAGTTCAATAAATTTGATACCAGGATTAATAGAACTAAACATGATGTATCGATTATCCAACAGGGTAAATTTGTCAATATGGGGAGTAAACAACATAATGAAACTTCTGCTAGGAATGGAGCTGTTTTGCAGACTATGAAAACTCAATATGAATTAGAAAAGGGCAGACGGGGTAAAACTGGTGGAGTATTAGATAAACGTTTTGGAGAAAGTGACAAACACTTGAGTAAAGAGGAGAAAATGCTTGCTAGATTTACTAAAGAACGTCAGAATGCCAGTAGAAAAAGAAATGTATTTTCTTTGGAGAGTGACAACGAGGACGAGATGGACGAGGATTATGGTGGGTTTACCTTGACTCATAGTGGGCATGCTCTTTCCTTAGATGATGAACCCAGTGTGAAATATGTTGACGAAGACGAATATTCGGCAGAAGATCAAGACCGAGACCAAGACCAAGACCAACCAGCTAGAAAAAAATCGAAGAATGAAGTTATGAAGGAAATTATAGCAAAATCTAAATTTTACAAACATCAAAGACAAAAAGATTTTGCTAAAACTCAAGATGAGATTGATGATTTAGATCAAGAATTTGGTGATATTATGGATGATTTAAGAAACGTACAACCTGCCGCCCCTGTATTTTCTACTAAAACACCTGAATCGATTGAATATGATAGTAAGGTTCGAGAATTAACTTATGATAGAAGAGCTGTACCTGCTGATAGAACCAAAACTGAAGAAGAACTAGTTAAAGAACATGAAGATAAATTAAAGAAATTAGAATCTGATAGATTGAAGAGAATGGAAGGATTTGTTGATAGTAGAGAAGCCGAAGCCGACGATTTGGATGCTGAATTTTGGGCTGGAAGTGACGAAGACGAAGAGCAGGGATTTGCCATTAACGATGAACATGCAGGAGACCAGGAAGAGGTTAGCGAGAGTGAAGAAGACGAATACACCAGTGGAAGACCTAAAACTATCAAGACTCCTCCAATAATCATGCCATATACTCATCACGAATTTGTAGAAGAGGTTTCTTCACTTGATCCTTCTCAGCAAGCAAATCATATAAAGAAAATTATTCAAGCATACAAACCTAATTTAGCACAAGGAAATAAAGAAAAAATGAATAACTTTGTTGGAATTTTGTTTCAACATGTTCTTTATCTTGGCAATCAAAATCAAGAGTTTCAACATATAGTTGAAATAATTAAGAAATTAGCAGAGACTTATAATGAAAAACTTGTTGAAGCTATTAGACAAGAAATAAATCACATTCAATCAAGAATATTGAAACATCATTTACACAAGAGTGATTTAATATTCTTTGTTGTGATTGGATATTTATTTTCCACATCGGATCACTACCATTTGATAGTTACCCCGTGTTTAATCTTGATGAATGAATTGGTTACATCGATCATTTATTCCTCGGAACCGACTATTCAATCTATAGGTCAGGGTGTGTTTACAGTTGATGCATTGTTGTCATATCAAAGGTTTGCTAAAAGATATGATCCTGAAGTTGTTAATTTCATAGAATTTGCCATTTTACAATTGATACCTGAAGCTAGTAAAATTTCAAGATCTGACAAGATGATGTTTGAACCTAGATTTTCATTGTCCAAGAATGAAACTATCAATGGTGATGGTGTTATTTCAATTAGTCAATTGTTTGACAGCGACTCCAGTTCCAAACTTAATTCACAATTGCTAGTGAAACTAATTGATATAATGGACAATACAATTACGATTTATAAAGAAAAATCATGTCTTGTTGAAATTCTTGATTCATTTATTCCAATACTTAAACATCTTGTTAAATATTATGCAATCAGTATCTCCAAGTTAACGTCAACATTGGACAAATTCGTTAAACTCCAAACGAATTCAACTAAATCACGTAAACCATTAACATTACAACATCATCGTGCACTTGCCATGGCGACATTTGCACCTAAATTTGAAGAAAATTTCAACCCAGATAAGAAATCTTATGATGTTAATAAAGAACGAGCTGATTTGAATAAGATTAAACATCAAATTAAAATGGAAAAGAAAGCTGCACTTAAAGATATTAGACAAGAGAACAAATTTATAGCAAGAGAACAAATTTCTGAAAAGAAATCAATGTATGAAGAATATCATAAGAAAATGGCTAATATTGTTAATTCGATTCTGACGGTGGAAGGTGCTGAGAAGAATCAATATGAACGAGAAAAGAAACAGAGAAAGAATAAGTAGATATAGTAATAGACTTTGAAACGCAGTGGTGTGCTTACTCAAATCAAGAAAAAGTGTTTACTTGCAGTAAGATCTTATATAGTAAAACCATATTTTGCAATTTTTCTAGCAGCAAATACCCTTGTAGTAAAGTATGGTAAGCCGCAATTTTTAACTTTTTGTGAGGGGGTGGGGAAGGACAAGGCAGGGGGTGAGAAATCTTGACCAATTTCTTACTAATTCCATCACACATGGTAGAAACCTCTACAATTGACTTACTGGATAAACTTACATTTAATGCGTTAGTTTTAAATTAAATATGAATGTTCAAAATAAGTAAAAATACTTAAAACGTAAATATAAGGACAAAAAGTAATCTCGTATATAACTTGCACCAACTCCTTTTGGTCAGGATTAGTTGGCTAGGTCTTTATCTCTAATCAAGTTTCAGACCAGTGACACCTTTGTCCTCAATTCCTCGAGACTAAAAAAAAAACAATAAAACAACCTGAAATAAAAAATCGTTTCAACTTCTGGGATAAAACGCACACTGTATATTAACTATTAGAGAAATGAAAGTTCATAAAAGCAACAACAAAAACACAGTAAAAACTTTTCTCAATTTTCAAAATTTTACTTTCATCGTATTTCTCTAAACCTGTGACATTGTTGGAATTCCAGTTCTTCTTGCTGCAGGTCTATTTGAACCAAATAATCCACCTTGGAAAAGTGAAATTGCACTGAAAACTCCACTAGCTAAAAATATAAATGTAGAAAAGTATAAAAATGCAACACTTGCTTGAGCTTTTCTACACCTTCCACTTGAACCTTGAGTAACTTTGTTATTGTCAACGTATGATTCATTAGAACATGAATGAACCCTTATAGCCGCAGCAATTGCAGTTGCAGCTGCAAAGCAAAAGACAAAATTCAAAAAATCAAATAAAAACAAAATCACAGGCCAAGCAAATGCATTTACAAAATATGCAAACACACCATAGATTGATGAGGTTAAAAGTGCAAATGCTGCCGCAAAAACAGCAAAGTTAACTTGAGGATTACCTCCTTCTATCGTTGAGCCAGCCAATGACCCAGTTAAACCCAAGGCAATTACCAAAAAGATAAAATTAACTGCACGTAAAATTGCATCACCAATTGCCAACATAATGAATAAGTCTTCTTTATTAGGTTAATGTAAAGTAGTATTAAGATTGTATATGAACAAGATTAAGAACGGATGTGAACTCAATTGGTTTGGAATAAGAGAAAATAGTAACTCAATTTATATTATAAAATTGAAATTTATAGCAATTTTAAGTTATTTTATATAGGAAAAAGTTTGCTAGGAAATTTGAGTGCATTTTTTTAAGGGGGATTTAATGGTCTAAATTATGAAAATGGATGATGATGCTTTCCTTCCTTTCCTTATTGTTTACATTTTAAAAAAAAATCCTAAAAAGAAATTGCGGTTTGGATGTTTGGGGTTGTGCTATTTTTTTTCTCTATTATGTCATTGCCTAATTTGGACCATTTTATGGATTAAACGGGCCATGCACCTGCATAGAGAATTTACAGGAACAATGGTTATGTTAAAGAGAATTCCAATTACAATTGTATATGGAATTGATTAGCCCAATGTGCTAGAAAAATGAATTAGCAGTATCGAAAAAGTTTCATATCGGATTTAATTATTTAATTCTCGGCTAACTCGGACAAAGTCATTTTTTTTCTTGGGGGAGAGAAGGTTGATCGCAAGCCCTGGAAGATGATTCTTTACACACCTGGCAATTATATTTATGCGAGGCTTTTACATGAAACTACACCTTATAAAGCAAATCTGCAGCAATCTTTTATAAGGCAACGTAGAGACTCCGTTCTCCCCCGTCCGCATAATTGCTACGTGAAGATCTGGACTCCCTAGCAAAATATCGGACTTTTTGCAGAGAGCAACTGATTGAAGAAGGAGGGGTGGGAAGAAAAAGAAAATAAAGTTAGACAGCAACCTGTACGTTTTTTAGCTTCAGCCTAAAATATTTCCTATCCTGTTTCTCCGATAGTAAAACTCTACAAACAAAAAATGGATGACTTAGGTTAAATGTATTTTAAGTTTATATGGTTGTTTCGCCGGCATCGGCTAAAAACTATCTATATATTTTCAACAAAATATTTCTTAACTTTGTCATCAACAGCAACATCAATCGGTAACTTCCCTTCGTCATTTTCAATTTTAGCATCACCACCCAATGATACCAATATTACAGCAACATCGCCGTGACCTTCGGCTAATGCATGGTGCAAACTTGTCCAACCATCATTATCCTTTGCATTAATATTAACCCTACCTTTATCTATAAGAAGCTTAGCTGTGGGGATGGACCCAATTGCCAGTGCTCTATGTAAGGGGGTAAATCCTTTCTTATCTTTAACTCTACATGATGCCCCGTTTTCAACTAAACTCTGGACAATTTCATAATTATTCTTACTAATGGCTAAATGAAGACATGTTGTACCTTGGTTGGTTTGTAAATTTAAATCAGGTTTTGGGTCAATAGTTAATAATTTTTGAAAGATTTCAATATTTCCAATTGATGAAATTATATGTAAAGGAGTCCAACCACTTAAATCAACCAAATCATCAATATCTACTTGTTTTTTAGATAGGATGTATTCGACAACTATTTGGTTATTTAATGAACATGCCCAATGTAATGGGGTTCGATTATCGTCGTCTACTAAATAAATTTCTTTTGGAAATTGATCAATCAATGATTTAGCAAGATTTGTATTGCCTTGCTTTATTGCATCATGTATCACAAATTGATTTGTTTCTAGCTTACCGTCCATTTTCTTTGATATGTTTTAAGTGGCAACAAGCAGGAGTCCTAGTTTTTTTTTCCACCCCAGATTTTTAGTTTACTATGGGTAGGGAAAAAGGGCAAATATGTTCCGAAAAGCTAGTCCGAATATTGACCTATTTTTCTTGTTCAATGAAAAGACGGTCCTACAAAAGGGTCTATTCAAATAGCCTCCCTAAATTGTGGTTCATTTCACTAACTTACCCCAATAGCCTATCCATTGGTATAACTTTAGTGTTTAAACTAAATGGCTTACTATAATAGTTAAAAATTACAAATGTATTGAAAAGTTCTTGAACTTTATTAAAAAGAACTAAATATGCAGAATAGTACAAGTAATATAAATGTCTTTAAGTCAGGTCTTTCTCCTGTTTCACTTTTTCTTGTTTTTCTTGCTCCTGTCCCTGCTCTTCATCTTCTTCGTCACTTGAGTCGGAATCACTTGGAGGCTGAGTAAAATAAGGAGTTGCAATAACTGTAGTTGAGATGTTATTACCATTATTTAACCCGATAATCTCGTCATTAAGATCACTACTGCTATCATCACTAAATTCCTGTGGTGGTAATGGTTGAACTCCGGAATACTCTCGCTTTAAAGATTCTAAATAACTTTGATAATCATTAGATACATGAGAATCACCTTGAGTTAATGGAGATACTGTTGATATATTTGTATTTGAAAACTGATGTGACGTAACTGATTCTCTTCTAAGCTCCTGTTGGTCTCCCTCAGCGGTTGAAGTTGGGGATAAAATATTATTATATGGTATGATTGTTAAATCATTTTCTTGTTTACTTGTATATAATGGTTCTGGTACAGTTTCTTTCTCCACGATTAATTGATGAGACATATCACTCGGTGTAGATGTAGATTCCTCGACTATTGGATTATAATTCGCATCTAATTTTGCATAATCAATCTTGGTTGATATAAATTTTGATGATGTAATTGCTGAATCACAATGAGCATACATATAATCAACTTCTTCTAATTTTAACCCCTTTGTTTCATAAACCGCAAAATAAACAAATACAACCGCCAATGTATTGAATCCTCCCCACATGAAAAAGATTTTGTTACCTAATTCTACCGTATTTTTCCCGGTATCAATTAAATATGGAGTGATATATGCAAAAATGAAATTAACTAACCAATTTGTAGCTGCAGTTATAGCGACCGCTTTTTGTCTAATCGAAATACTGTAAATATCCGAACATAATGCCCAAGTACAACCACCCCAAGATCCGGCGAAAAAAACAATGAAAACACATGAAAATGATACACTTAAAATTGCATTTACTTCATTTTGTTGAATACTTACTCCGCATATTGCAATTATAAAATTTGATATTGCCATTCCAACACCTCCCCATAATAATAATTGTCTTCTACCAATTGTATCAATCAAGATTATTCCTGGTATAGTGAAAACCATATTTACAAGGTATGTTATAAATGACATAATATAAGAATTTTGAACTCCAGTATTTAAAAAAAAATTAACCCCATAATAAAAAATAAAATTTATACCAGAACATTGTTGAAAAAATTGAACTCCAATACCAGTTAACATTCTTAATCTTTGTTTATGTCTACCACCACCTGGTCTAAAGCAATCTAATATGGTAGTTTTCCCAAATGATAATTCATAATCATAATTGGCTTTAATTTCCACCAATTCTTCAATTAAATCAGAATCATCAGGACTTAACCGTCGCAATTTTGATAATGATTTCAATGCTTTTTGAATATCATTTTTTTGTACATAATATCTTGGAGATTCAGGTAAAAATAACATCCCAAGACATAAAATTAATGCCCATAAAAATTGTAAACCAATGGGGATTCTATAACTTCCAGAGTTATTCATTTTTCTTGTACCTTGGCACACAGCACTAGCAATCAATAATCCCCAAGTTATAGCCCATTGATAGGTGAAAACAATCGAACCTCTAACCCATTTAGGAGAAGCCTCGGCTTGATACAAGGGGACAATGGCGGATAATATCCCTACTGAGACCCCCGCTACAAACCTGCCAGCGGCTAATAACGGTAATTCAGTTGATGCTATTTGTAAAATATTACCCACATTGAAAACAATAGTTGAAGACAATATAATTGAAAATTTTCTACCATAATTATCAGATATTAAAGGTGCAACCAATGCTCCAAAAAAAGTACCTAAGGATAACATCGCCACAGTTAATGCTCGTTCGTGAGTTGAAAAGGTTTCACCATTTGCAGCAAAATTTTTATAAACATATTCCATTTCTAATAAGCCGTTAATTAACCCTGTATCATAACCATAAAGAAACCCACCCATAGCTGCGACTAACCCAACTATAATAGCGGAATTAGAAGAAGACTTTTGTCGTAGTTTACGAGAATATTCTTCTTCCACCGTGTTGTCGTATAATATTCGATCTAGAAATTGGAACATAATTATTGTGTGTTGGATATTGGATATGATATTATATTACTCATGGGAGTGGGGTTTGATTTCAGGGACTGGGTTTTAAGGTATGTGTGGTTTTCTTTTTTGGTGTTTTGAATGTCAAAGAATGTGTGTCTAAGATATAATAGCGAGATAGCAAGCTAGCTAGACCTTGTTGATAACTAGTATCAAATGTATCTATATATACAGAAGATCGATAAACAAATGTGTGTTTGTCTTTCTTGGAAGAAAAAACTTGTGTTAAAAAATGGCTGTCCCCTCGTTTTAGGAGAACAAAAGGACTGCAACAAAAGCAGAAAAGTTTTCTTTTTCTTTTTAATAGTATTTTAATTAGAAAAATGAGGCTAGGTTTATTTTTTTTGTCAGCTATTTTTATTTCTTTTCTCCTTTATATTATTAGAAATCACGGATAACTTGTTCCTTCGCGTCATAATTCGGTCAAAATCGACTACTGTATTATGCTTTCCTGAGCGATTTTAAAAAAATTAAGGGAATTGTTTACAAGGCTTATCTTTTGGGGTGCATATCTCCAGGTTTTTGTCATCTTACATCGTCTACCCTCCGTCTAACCTCCGTTCTTTAATTTATCTATATGGCGAATCATGATATTTCCATTTTGTCCTTGGATATTTTGAATTCACCGCATGTGAAGTATAGGATCGGAAACGGGATCACATCAAAGCAAATCCTTAAAATGGTTACGAGCACAGTGTCTTAGTTAAATAAAGTCGTTAAGAACTCTTCCTAACCATGGGGTCGAATAACCCCTCCTTTTTCTACAAATCTCTAGTTTTTTTGCACGGCATTTATCCTTTTGTTCCGAATCTGTTTGATTAAGGAATTTTAAAGAAAAACAATCAAGGATGTTTATCGTGTTAGTGTGCATTGTACTAAAAATTTAGTTGATGGCTATTGTTGCAGAAATTTTACCAAATTTGATTGCAAAAAAAAACTAAAATGAATATCTATATCTACCCAAACATGGAGTTCTTCTATTGGACCTCTATACTAAAAAACACATCAATTATGGAAATGACAACAGCAAAGTCATTAGCAACTTCGCCATATAACCATGGCTCAAATTTTACATCTCGTGCGGTCAATTCACTAAGCCCACATTAATAGAACAGTAACAAATAAAATATGACCCAACAATTAAAAAAATCCCCAATGGGAGTAGGTTTTTCTGTTAATGCCAAAAGTAAAAAAGAGATAACTCAATTCCAGCGGTATTTCAAATCAGGCTAACTTCTGTTCACATATATGCATAAGGAGTTGTAAGGCTTGTTACCTTAGTTAATTATGTGGAAGAAAATATAACATAGAACAATAAATATTCAACCTTTTTACTTTTTATTCATTCTAAAAGGAAAAGGATCATTCCATGGAGGTAGAGCATTTAGAATTTATACTGTATTAATTGAATTACAGAGGCAACTCTTACCGGCGCTACCTGGTCATAGTAAGGTTAAAATATTTTGAACCAATGTTGTCGTATACTCAACCAATCCTTTTCTAATTGATTTAAATTTTGAATATAGCCCAGAGGATAAATTATGCAGGAAACTTTTGATTTACAACAAAAGCAATCGTGTTGTAAAAAAAAAAATTGGTGGAGACAGCAGACAACCACACTTCAGCAACAGGTAGACAAAACTATATAGAAATATCGACGAAAGAAATAATATAAACATATCTCAGTCACCATGACGAATATATCAGAGAGTATTCGATTGAATAACAAAGCCAATGATGAAGTCCCCGCTGAAGTAGAACCAAAAGAAGTTGGGACAACACGGCGTCATAGAAAAGGAATAATTGTTCCTCCTAAACTAACCAACGAACAACTTAATAGAAAATATCCTGCTAGTTCCACCCGTACCAACAATTTACTTACCCTTTCCTTAGGTTTCACTCGTGATTTTGTTAAAGAAAGTAAACCTACCAATTCAGTTACGGAAATGGTTATATTTTATACGAATCATTTTATTCTTTTAAGTTTATTCTTCATTATATCAATCTTTAAGAATATTCAATTTATGTATCGATTTATATTTTTAAAGATTCTCACTTTGAGTTATTATCCAAATAAGTCACCTCAAGTCATAAGAGAAGATGTTAATAAGTTAAGTAAAATTCCAAAAATTATTAGTTGTATTTTAGATTTAAAACCTGATCAGGATGAAAATGGAGGGATACTTGGATTAACTAATCAAATTAGTGAATTAACTGCTTGGTGTATAAGTGCAGGAGTTGGTCAGTTAATTATATATGAATATACTGGAGTATTAAACCAATCAAGTGAATCATTAACAAGTTTAAGTCGATATATTACCAAGAATTTAACTTTATATTTTGGTACTGATGCTATACCTACATTTTCTATAACAATACCTCATAAAAATATAATTATTTATAGTAGTGAAAATATTACTGCTAACAAAAAAGTTGATTTAGAAATTAATTTAATTAGTAATATTGATGGTAAGCCAACAATTGTTGAATTAACGAAAACGATGTGTGAATTAGCTATAAATGGTGAATTATCGGTTAAGGATATAAATCCCGAATTAATTGACGAAGAATTAATTGAATTAGTTGGACCAGAACCTGATTTATTAATCAGTTTTGGTCCTTCATTAGATTTAGAGGATTATCCACCTTGGCATATTAGATTAACTGAAATCTATTGGGAACCTGATAATAGAGAAGTTTCTTATCCAATTTTTATTCGGGCTTTACAACAATTTTCAAATTGTAAAGTAAATGTGGGGAAGTAGAGAGATTCTATCTAATTTAACTAAATCAACTTACTATTTTTTATATACATAACATATCTAGGGTGTTTAGCTTTTAAAAAAACATGGTGTATTATTGGGAATTTAGCATATTTAGTTAGTTTACTATGCAGTACGTGTCATTTTTTTGTTAATAACCGGTCGCCACTTTAAAGTTTCATTCGAACAAAAAAAAAATTAAAGTAAGAAAATCTGATTTCTTTCGTTGTCCAAAACTCTCACTCGAAATTTTTGATTTGTTGTTTTCTTCTTTATACACATTTAAACACACATTTGTATTTACCCACACCCCCCTTTCAACCAACCCTACTCCGGTTCAATCAATCAAATTGAGAATTCCTAGAATCAATTGATTTAATAAACGAACGAAGTACCCTTCAATATATCTTGATCCTGAACAGAAACAACTATTACAGGTCTACACATACACCCACACCCAATTATAGAGATTCTACTTTTCTAGACCCCCATAAAAACAACGTTTCATTCATTCTTTTTATTTTTGTCATATTATTCAAATCTGTAATTATAAAAAAAATATCATCATCATGGGTTTATCATTTTCTAAATTATTTGCTAATTTATTTGGTAACAGAGAAATGAGAATTTTAATGGTTGGTTTAGATGCTGCTGGTAAAACCACCATTTTATATAAATTAAAATTGGGAGAAATTGTTACTACTATTCCAACCATTGGTTTCAACGTTGAAACTGTTGAATATAAGAACATTTCATTCACAGTATGGGATGTCGGTGGACAAGATAAGATTAGACCATTATGGAGATATTATTTCCAAAATACTCAAGGGATTATTTTTGTTGTTGATTCCAATGATAGAGATCGTATTGCTGAAGCCAGAGAAGAATTACAACAAATGTTGAATGAAGATGAATTAAGAGATGCATTATTATTAGTATTTGCTAATAAACAAGATTTGCCAAATGCTATGAATGCTGCTGAAATAACTGAAAAATTAGGATTACACTCAATTAGACAAAGACCTTGGTATATTCAAGCTACTTGTGCCACTACTGGGGATGGATTATATGAAGGTTTGGAATGGTTATCTACTAATTTGAAGAATTCTTCTTAAATAACACAAGCACAACCCTAATTTAATTCTGTTTTTGAAAGTCTCTCTGTCGTCTATAAGCGTTTTTTATTTGCCTTTCTTTATATAGTTGTTTATATACATACAACAACTCCCTTTTTTTTGTCAATGTTAAATATATAAAGAATATAATATAAAACTAGATTTGTTTTATCAGATTTTTCAGCTCTATTAATTCAGGCGTTAGGGTAAAAACGTTTTTTATTGTTTCAATCTTTTTCTATACATTTGGATAAGGTTTTAAGTAAGGTTTTGAGTGTTTACAGAGTAGAGATATCTTATACGTAATTAATTAACCTACCACCAGGTTGCTAATGTTTTTATCAATCCATTTTCTAGTGTTTAGATATGACTTTCAAAATACAGTTTCATATTGTTCGGATGTACAACCTTGATTGGTATATATTTTTAGAAGATTACGCGTTGATTAATTACACAGTTCATGAACAGTTACCGGATTAGGAAACCGCGAAAACACATACCGAATAGAACAATCACAATGAATTTCCTTACCTCTAAGGGTTTTGTGAAATTATATGGGTATACTTAATAACGATACAATAAACCCTAATATAGAGCCAGAAATGTACAACAAAAGGATTCAAGTCAAAGATGAATGTAGGAAATATTGAGCTTCTAGGTAAGAAGTAAGTCTGTTTAAATTTAATTTATTTTCTCCATTTATAAGTCTGTAGAAAAGTCTCCTTGAGTTTTGAATCCTATCTAGTTAGTACGAAGTGCAACAAAATATATTATTTGGGAAAATATAATTAGGTCTAAACCCTAGTGATTGACACGTGAGTAATTCCTGCATGGTGTTTTTATGATTTCTTCTCTCTGATAGTAAGAATATTTAACTATGAGGAAAAAACATTCTGTCCCCACTGTAAACATAATTCACGTGACTACATCACCTTTTTTTTTTACCTTTTTTGCTCTAAGGGCCTGCACAACCAACCAAAAAAACTATATAGAAAAATTTTCAAATTTCCTCTTTCTCTAACCTGATAGTTCACTAATACATACAACGACAATGGTATGTTCGAATAGAAATAGAATGCACACCACATGTATACCCAAAGAATATAAGGATATACCATGAGTGGTAGAATATCGATAGGATAGAGAACCATACTGGAAGATATACTGTTTAAGCAAGAAGTTTATTCATAGATGTTTCATAATTGTACAAAATGAGTTATAATAGATCAACGATCTCCTACAACTTGGGATTTGAACAAGTCAACCACAAGGAATGAATACATCATACATTTTAAGCGATGTTTATCGAGAAGCGTACATATAAAAATATTAAAACTGACCTGACAAACAAATAGTTCCACCACCTCAAAATCCTGTTCTATATATGTGAATGCATAAGCATAAATATTAGTACTAACATTTTACTTTTATAGGCTGCTGTTAAGACCTTTGAATTAAGAACCAAGTCTAAGGAACAATTAGAAAACCAATTGGTTGAATTAAAGCAAGAATTGGCTGCTTTAAAAGTCCAAAAATTGCAAAGACCATCATTACCAAAGATTCACACTGTTAGAAAGAACATTGCTCGTGTATTGACCGTTATTAACTTAACTCAAAGAGAAAATGTTAAGGCTTTCTACGCTGGTAAGAAATATCAACCAAAGGATTTAAGAGCTAAGAAGACTAGAGCTATTAGAAGAAGATTAACCAAGTTCGAAGCTAGACAAGAAACTGACAAGGCTAGAAAGCAAAGAATTGCTTTCCCTCAAAGAAAGTTTGCTATTAAGGCTTAAGTTAGAGTCATGCATTAATGGGTCTGTATAGTTAATATAAAAAATCATTTTCAATAATACGTTTGGTTAAATTTTCGTTTGATAAATTGTAAATACAGGATATACATTTAATATGATTATTGAAATGTCCTCAGTCTAAAAGTAAAATACTCACTCTTCTGTTAATTTAACAATTATGGATTTGTTCGACTGTGTCAACTACTGATTCTTCAAGAGTTTTAAATTCAAACCTAAGAATTGATTTTGTTTTTGAATTATCAAATTCATGGATTCTCTTTGTAATTTCTCTATTTCTAGTAATATCTCCCTTAGGAAGTTTTGATTGTCGGAAGTTTTGATTGATTAAATCAGCAATTGTATCAAGAGTATAATTCCCAGAAACAAGTAATAACCTTTGCAGAATAGCTTTATCACTTTCGAATGCAACTAAATGAGCACGAGCTACATCTCTAACATCAACGAAAACATGTCCTTCAGCGTGGATGCTGTCATTTTCACCCAATTTAATAATACGATTGATAACTTCATTAGAAACATTCAAATCGATTTATCTTTAACAATATAAGCTTGTGGACCAAATACATAAGGAGGATTAATAAAACAAATATCAAAGTTGACTATTTCGTTAGCTACGAAATCACGAGCAGCCAATTCAGCAAATTTCTTTGAACCAAAATATCCAGAAACTGGATTTGATAAGGTTTCTTCAAGAGTGATTGGATTCCAATCATCTTCGTTGTAAATCTTGCTAGAATTGAATTGGGTACCAAATCCAAACACAGCAACAGCAGAAGAAGTAATTATTACTCTTTTGATTTGTGGAGCAAATCGTCTGATAGCGTTAAGAACATTGAGTGTACCATTAATTGCAGGTTTCATTAAATCATTTTCAACATCTTTAACTGAGAAGGAAACTGGAGAAGCGGTATGGAAAAACACAGTAAGTTCAGGGTGTTTCACAAGAGCATCATTAAAAGCTAGTTGATCAGTAAGTGTAGGAACAATTTCGTAAGAAATATTGTCATTCTTGATTAATGATTTCAATTCTTCACCTTTCTCTTCTGCTCTGACTGAACCAACTACTGTATACCCTTTGGAGAGCAATTGTTTGATAATATGTTGGCCAATGAATCCGTTAGATCCGGAAATGAAAACAGACGTGGAAGTCGTTTATTATTTGAAGGATAGGCTTTTAATTAGATTTTTGGTATTTATTTATAGTTATTTTTATCCTTCTTGATGAATGGCGACAAAAGAGTGGTTTAGAGGAGAACTATTGCAGAGGCTGCAAAATTTTTTGTTGACATTTTTCTGAACACTGGGCGAAGTATTTTAAGATTCAATTTTGGTCTCGGAAAACTATCTTGGTGCCCGTAAATATCCTACATCAGAGTTAGCTAACAAAACCAACACAACTTACATATTAAGGTCAAATATTTGGTCTTCATTCATGTAAATGTTGACTACTAGGTTTATGAGTCTCTTTCGTATCCCGCATATTCAATTCGGAGTGTGGCATTGGCAATATAAATGATTCATATAATTTGTGGCTAATGAATTTGGAGCCCCACCTCCTGCATATAGACAACTTATTAACCTTTTTCTTCGTTTTATTTGTGTTTATCTCGGCTGCAAAACAAAAGCTCTCTTTTCTTCTTTCATCTGTTTATACTTTTTTACATCCACCATAATGTTTAATCGATTTAGAAATTAATCATTTATTTGCTATTATTAATAACTATTTCAAATCGATAATCAGGTTAAATCTAACAAGGGCACATATTATCGCCTCAATTACTTTTCTGCAAATTCAACCAACTTTTTCCAAACAAATAATTGAAAAGTTATCAGTTATACAAAGATCAACAACCAATTAATTCAACCTTGTTAGTAAAACAACAACTGCTTCATAATGTTTCAACTTTGTCATCAATTCAATTAAGAATCTGGATCATTATTATTTGAATCGTGGTTAATTTAACGCTGAACCAAATAAAGTGGCAAATAGCATAAAAGTCCACAAACATAAATATTTAGCTTCAGTCAAACCCAATCAGTATTTGCATCAAGAAATCTACAGTTGGAAGTAATAGTCCCCCTATCTTTGCTATTAATTTGAATTAATTAAATCAGAATTGTTTTTTTAATCTTGATTATTTCCAATTTATCTTACTTAATTCACAATCGTTGATTTACAGCACTGATAATTTAGTCAGTCACATTCACAGGCACTATCATAGTCATAGTAACAGTTATAGCCACAGTCAAATAAGACTTGCAGCTTTTCCAATGCCATCTTTTTAAACTTTGAAATGGGGTTATATCCATTGAACAGGATGATCAAGAAAAACATTCTTCAACCAAATTCCTAAATATTCTTGAGAAAAATCATGAAGTTAATCAATTTTTAAAATCATCTTCACAGTCATAGTCACAATCATAGTCACAGTCAAGTCACAGTCAAAGTCAAAGTCACAGTCGTTTAGTCACAGTCAAGTCATATTCATTTAGTCACAAGTCACAGTCATTTAGTCACAGTCAAAGTCAAGTCACAGTCAAGTCACAGTCACAGTCACAGTCACAGTAAAGCCACAGACACAAAGCCAGATACAAAGCTAGACACAGAGCGAGAGCCCGTGCCCGAGCCAGTGCCCGAGCCCGACCTGACCGGAGCCCGACCTGAGTCAGTGCCTGAGCCTGATGTGTTTTTTTTTTTACTTGTGGCATTGAGGAAAACTAAACAACTATATAGCTATATAATTAATT
>LQMS01002201.1:0-17586 GCA_001657455.1 Spathaspora girioi | reverse complement strand
TCGCTGTCAGAGATATGAGACAAACTGTTGCTGTCGGTGTTATCAAGTCTGTTGAAAAGTCTGACAAGGCTGGTAAGATTACCAAGGCTGCTCAAAAGGCTGCTAAGAAGTAAACAGCTTAGTAGATATCTATACGTATATATATATAAGTTGTAATGAGAATGTATTTTATTTTACATGACAAGTTTTTATTTGTAACTACTCTACTACTATATCAGAACCGCTTGAAATCCTTTACCACTAATAACTCCCATCCAATCACCTTTATCCTTTCTCCAACAAACATTATTGACTTCTAAATCTTCTTCATACGCTAAAACAGGAGTATCCAATAGGATTCCTGTATTACTACTACTATTAGTGGTAGTGTTATTAGTAGCGCTAGGTTTCGGACTTAAATTATTACAATCCCATACAAGAGCTTGACAATCATCACCTCCAGTTAATAAATAATTCAGAGTTGGATGCCATTGAATCAGATTTATCAGGGCATGGTTTATTCCACCAAATGATCCGTCTAATGTTGCCACGGGGATTCCTGGCATTCTCATATCAATTATTATCACGGTGTTTGAATTGATACCAACCGTGGCTAAATGATGTTGATCGATGTTTGAAGTCGAAAGACAGATTAATGCCTTGGAGTTGAACATTGATGAGTTTTGATTTACGGAAGAAGATGAAGATGTGGTGGCGGACATTGTTGGTGGTTCATAAATTATTGTTGAATGTTCAAGACTTCGTAGATCAAATACCCTCATTGATCCATCATTTCCTACTGATGCAAATACATTACTTGATTTATGTATACATTTAACATCAAATACTTCTGAATCATGCGCAATTAATTGAGTCTTAACCGTAGCTGTATCTGTAGTTTCGTCACGTGGATGACTCCGATGTAAATCCCATACGGTACATGTAGTATCTACACTTGATGTAATCAATATGCTTGGGTCGGTTTTATTCCAATCAAAAGATGTTATTGGAGGGTAGGTATTTATATCATCATTTTTAGTCAGCGACCCGCCACCGCCATTTGAGTTTGAGTTTGAACTTGATGTGCAACTACTGGCAGTATTATTCGCCAATATATGAGTCTGAGTTAAATTATATTGATTATTATTAGTACTACTACTGTCGTATCCTTCGTCTTTACTCACCTTGTATAACCTCAACACCTCACTAGAAGCAGCAAGTCTTTCACTACTACTGGTTCCCATCATGGGATCCCATTGTAACCTAGTAATAGGATAATCCACACTAGTCTCGGCTATTCGCAGGAAATAAAACCCTTGAACAATCTCACCATCATCTGTATATCCACCACCGCCAGGTGACATTATATCTTCATTATTTTTAAATTCCTGTTCATAACTTACACCATGAATAATCTCTAACTTATTAGTGAACCCTTCTTTATATGAACCAAGGGCAATACAATCGAGTTCCCGATTAGGAACATATCTCCAATCACTAGCGAAAAGAGGTAATTGACTGAAATAATACGAATTCCGTTCCAAGGGAGTAGTAGCATTCATTAAACTAGGCGATGAAGTTGAAGAACTAAGCGGTGGTGTTTTAGGAATAGGACTGGTACCGAATCGCTGCAGCTGTTGATTATAGCTATTATTGAATGGAGAATGAGGAATACCTTGGGATGTGTTGTTGTTGCTGGAAATGGTGGAACTTGTGGATAAGATCCCATATGATGCAGGCGAATATGAGGGAGCACCAGTTGAAATAGAACTACGTTTCGACCGATTGTTATACCAATCCATATGTGTATAAAATAAACGTTTTTGTATTTATATATAATCTAGGACGACTCAAGTCAATTACGGGTTCAGGACGAAAAAAAGGGCTGAACAATATTTTGTTTGTGCGTACTTGAAACAAACAAGGTGAAATTTTTGGCTGCTACCAAACCCACACACAACTTTTGTCAGAAGAGCTATCATGCATAGTTGCCAGATGAGGTTATCGCTCTGTATGCAACGAACAAACAAAGTCGCTACAGACAGTCTAAATTAAAACTCTGTATTATATTCTTTAATAAATAAAACTAAACTATCTACTGACCAGCAATTTCTTCAACTGTTGGACAAGTACAAATCAAATTCATATCACCATAAGTATCATCCAATCTTGAAACAGTTGGCCAACACTTGTTATTCTTTAACCAAGGAGCTGGGTAAGCTGCTTGTTCTCTAGTATATCCTCTAGCTTCCCATTCTTCTTGTGGAGTAGCAACAATATCTTGCATTGAATGAGGGGCATTCTTTAATACCAACCCAGATTTATCCCCACTAATGTAAGCATCAATTTCACCTCTGATTTTAATAAGCGATTCAACAAATCTATCTAATTCAGCTAAGTTTTCCGATTCAGTAGGTTCAATCATCAAAGTACCTGTCACAGGGAAACTCATGGTAGGAGCATGGAATCCATAATCTTGTAATCTCTTGGCAATATCAATGGCTTCGATACCTTGTGGCTTAAATTCACGTACATCTAAAATGAATTCATGAGCACAATGTGGAGTTGATTTACCGACAAAAAGAATAGAATAATATGGTTGTAATTTCTTAACCATATAATTAGCATTTAACATGGCAATTGTAGACGCATATGGGAGAGCATCACCACCAAGCATCTTAATATATGAATAAGATACAGGAATAACACTAGCAGACCCATAAGGAGCAGAATTAACTGAATGAATAGATTTTGGTTTAGTGACATCAACATTGAATGCATGACCTGGTAAGAATGGTTTTAAATGTTCTTTAACACAAACTGGAGCTTGACCTGGACCACCTCCACCGTGAGATAAAGCAAATGTTTTATGAATATTTAAATGACATACATCAGCACCCAAATCTCCTGGAGATGTAAGACCAACTTGTGCATTCATATTAGCCCCATCCAAATAAACTAACCCACCATTCTTATGAACAATTTCAATGGCTTGTTTAATACCAGGTTCGAAAAGACCATATGTTGAAGGATAAGTAATCATAATCGAACAAAGATTAGCGGCATGTTGTACGGCCTTTTCTTGTAAATCGATCAAATCAATAGAACCATCGTCTAAACATTTCACGGGGACAACTTTCAATCCACACATGGCAGCCGAGGCAGGATTGGTTCCATGAGCTGAAACTGGAATAAGACAAATATTTCTGGCTTCATAGTCCCCTCTTGATTTATGATAGGCTCTAATAAGCGATAATCCAGTGTATTCACCTTGAGCTCCAGAATTAGGCATAGTAGTAGTAGCATCAAATCCAGTGATGTCATTCAAATCCTTTTCAAACTCATTAATTAATTCCTTATACCCTTGTGCTTGATCAAGTGGAGCAAATGGATGGATCTGGGTGAATCCTGGCATGGAAAGAGTTTGCATTTGCACGGTAGCATTAAGCTTCATGGTACATGATCCAAGTGGGATCATTGAATTGGCAAGGGATAAATCCTTACTTTGTAAAAGATGCAAATAACGTAACATGGCTGTTTCTGAGTGATGAGTATTGAATACTTCATGGGATAAAATTTCATCACTACGAGCCAATTCTTCAGGTAAGGTAGGAAGTTCAGTAGTAGCATCCAATTCAACTTGTTTACCAGTGAACAATTCAACTAAATTGACCAAATCCCCCGTTTCCACAGTTTCATCAAGAGATAAAGAAACAGTTGATTCATTAACTTTAAACAAATTAATATTATATTTGGCCAAAGCATGTTCCAAAATATCATCCGCTGTAACCCCTGATAATTCAATAGTTAATGTATCAAACCATTTATCATTCAAAATCTTATGTTCAGTTTGATTGATATATTTAGCTAATAAGGTAGTAATACCATAAACTCTATTGGCAATATTCTTTAATCCTTGTGGACCATGATACACAGCATAATTAGCGGAAATATTAGCCAATAATGCTTGAGCAGTACAGATATTAGAAGTGGCTTTTTCACGCTTGATATGTTGTTCTCTGGTTTGTAATGCCAATCTTAAAGCTGGTTCACCTAATCTATCTTTAGAAACACCGACGATTCTTCCAGGAATCTTTCTTGAATATTTCATAGTGGTACTGAAATAAGCCGCATGAGGTCCACCATAACCGAAGGGAACACCAAATCTTTGAGTAGTACCCAAGGCAATATCAGCACCAAAATCACTAGGTGGTTTTAAAACAGTCAAGGCAAGGATATCACAAGCCATAGCAAACAATACTTTATGGGAATGTAAAACTTCACCAATTTGGGTAAAATTATGAATAGATCCATCAGTACCAGGATATTGAACTAATGCACCGCAAACGGTTTTAATAATCTTGTTCAACTCTTCAACACCTTCTTGAGTAGATAATGGAAGTTCTACGATACTAACACCAATATTTTCAGCTCTTGATCTTAAAACATTAACTGTTTGAGGATGTAAGTTTGTGTCAATTACATATACTTTCTTCTTACCTTTCATGTTATGGAAAGATAAAGACATAGCTTCAGCAGCAGCGGTACCTTCATCTAAAAGGGAAGCATTAGCCATTGGTAATCCAGTCAAGGAAGAAACCATAGTTTGGAAATTTAACAAAGATTCTAATCTACCTTGAGCTATTTCTGGTTGGTAAGGAGTATATGAAGTATACCATTCTGGAGATTCCAATAAATTTCTTTGAATAACAGCTGGAAGTTTAGTACCAGAATAACCTTTACCAATAAATGATTTAACAATTTTATTCTTACCAGCCAATTTTTGTAAATGGGCAACCATTTCCAGTTCAGTGAAACCTTGAGCTGGAGTAACTGAAAGCTTACGCTTGATAAGCACATGGTTTGGGATAGCCAGGGTAAGGAATTGATCTAAATCAGAGTATCCTAATGTACGAAGCATTTCTTGTACATTATCTGGGGTAGGACCAATATGTCTTCTAGCAAAAGTATCCAAATTAGCTAACGAAACTTTATTAGTATTTGGGTTGTAAACATTCGTATAGTTTGCTGAAGACGTGTTGGCAGTTGCCATGTGTCTAACTAAGCTTGTCGAGCTACATTTTAACGCGGATGATGCAACAGCTGCGAGTTTGACTCTTGCTGCTGATCTCAATAATGATTTAGTAGTAGCAGAAATCATTATTTATTACCAAAAAGTTTGAATACTAAAGAAAGAGAAAAACCAAGAAAAAGACTGTTGAAAAATTTGTACGTTTATATTTATTTACAAAAGTAAGAGATGTTTATTATCTTTGGAGTATGCAAATAATTTTTATTGCCCCGGAGTCCGAACTGATGATGCGAATTTTTCTTTTTTTTTTTATTTTTTTTGTTTCGTGTAACGTAACCTCCACCACCGAAGTTAAAAACTTGTGAATTAGACTCTGGTGAAACTCATTGAAAAAATATTGAATATCTCTAACTCGGAAAACAAGAGTCACGTAAATAGCCATTAAATAATATTTCATAAAATAGATGCCGTTTGGTTTCACAAATAATAGGAATGGCGTCAATATCTGGATATTAACTCCCGCTTGCTTCATATTCACTTGCTTCAGTCTTCTTGCCCCTCTCACGAAGTCAAATTGGAGAATTTCTCAACGTTTTTTCTGTTTTATAATTTCTTTTTAGGGTCATGTGATATTTTATCTATTTTTGGAAAGGGTTATCTCGATTATTTTAACGATATGTCCGATATGTAGGGTTTTCAAACCAAGAAATTAGTGGTATCAGAGCATTTCTTTGGAAACATATACTTGCAAAAAAACAAGTAGGTTTATGGTTGCAAAACGCCTTTATTCTCAAATTCAGAAGTGTTATAACATTTTAGATAATATTATACCAAAATTTTGCAAAATGTAGTAAGAATATACTTTATGGGAAGAACTTACATCATGGTTTATATGCCATTTATCACATCAGAGATCTGTTTAATCTCAAGTGGAGTGGTACCACAACACCCTCCTATAACCCTGACGTTTTCATTTCTCAACCAATCAGTAACATTTTTAACCCAGTCTCCGTCATCCTTTTCCTTCGGCTTTGCATTCTCCCCTTCTACAATGTATCCCAAATTGGGGTATAATAACAACGGTAAGTTTATATGCTTAATCATTTCCGAAATCAATGTATGTTCGGTACAGTTTATCCCTAGTCCAATGAACCATTCATCACTATGTTGTTCACTATAACTTACTAGATGTGATATTGGCGTACCATCAATGAGAGTAACACCATTGTTACTGGTTATACTAATATAGTATGGTTTAGTATGTTTCATATCATGAAACACAGTAAATTCTTGCAAGGTAGAGACTGTTTCCATACCAATAACATCCACGTTATCATTGTTTGTCAAATACTGAAACAATGGGTCATGGTATTGTTGGAGACATTCCTTAGATACGGGTTCTGAATTTCTATATTCCGCGCCGCTCCCTAAACTAGCCGAATATGGCCCAATTGATCCTATTAGAAACACATTATCTCGATTATTAATCGCTTTTAATGCAACATCTATGGCAGTTTCCCAAATGCCCTCGATTTGCTTATCATTTAATTTTGTGTGTCGGCGTAACATATTTTGTGATAGCTGGTATGTAGCAGTAGCAATCATATCAGCACCACTATTAAGGTATTCTCGGTGCACTTTTTCAACTAAATCAGGATGCGTTAGAACCGCAGCCCCCGACCAGAGAGGGTGTTTATCAACAACTGGTTCTAGTTGAGTTCCTAAAGCACCATCCATAACCAATCGCTTATTGCGAATGATTTGTCGAATATCCTTCATATTAATTTTGAGTTGAATTGAATGTAAGGCCTGATATTGCCTCCCCCGCGCATTGTCCCCCAACTCACCTCTCGCGACCTACGCAAACCTCTCTGTGCGAAAGTTGTTCGGAGCAAAAAAAGGATGCCCAAAAATTTTCAATCATAACATAGCAACAGTTTGTATATTCACTTCAATTCGTTCAAATAATGGAAATCAATCCTGCTAAACGTACACGTGAAGAGTACGAACGTGAACACGAAGATACCCGTGCTGCACCCAGTTCTGCATTAGATGATTCCTATGCAACAAAACGTCAGCATGTTGACCCTACTACTGAACTTATCAATAATGTATGTAAGGATATAAGACGACTCGGCGAGAATCCAAACATTTCCAATCAAATCGATGATATAGCGTACATTTCCAATCCTATTGTTGCCGAGTTTGAGAAAATTGACGAGTTGCGTCTGGCAATATTGGATACAGTCTATGCAGTTATTATCGAGCAACCTCATAAGATTCACGCGTTGGCCAATTTGGTATTGATATGTAATTCCAAGAACTTTGTTGTCGCTAAGTATGTGGTTGAGTTCTTACATGGGAAGGTTCAAGGATTGCTTGATCTGATTGGTCAAGAAGTGGAAATTAAAGAAGGGTTGGATCGTGAAGGTGCTGGTGTTTTTAATGATATCAAGTGTGTGTTGAAATTCTTTAGTAGTTTAGCACCAATAATTGAAGGTTATGCTATAACTAACGTTTTCACCCAATTATTACAATTCGCTATTGAGTTACAAGAAACCACCACTTCCAAAAGACATGGAATTGCTCAAGAAATTTACTACAATGTATTAATTAGTGTCCCATACCTTTTAAGTAATGACAAATCTCCAGAAATAATCGAAAAGATTGATAATATCATTGAATTGGCCCAAAAGTTTAACATTGTGGAATCCGAATCCGTTTTATTACAACCATTTGATTCAAGAATGGATAATTATGAATTACCTTATATTCCTAAAAAGCTTATTGATTTGATATTACCTTCACTTACTACTTTACAGACTTCAAAATGGGAAGATTTGAAGTTGTTTATTGATTTCTCTCCCTTCCTCGGACCTATAATCGATGAAGCCCTCAAGAATAACCCTATTTCAAACGATATTGTCAAGCATTCACTCCCTCAATTTTCTTTACCTTCAATTGATATCATTTCAAAATATTCTCCCCATGAGAATTCGATTGATAAATTATGGAAATATAATTCACGGATTTTATTCCAAGTTTATAACAACTCAACAGAATTTGAAACTGTGCCTACAATAGATACTTATCTTGGACTTTTCTTCAAGGATATTGCTTTTGATATATTGACCAACCTTAGTTTCAACAAGAATGAAGCTGCCATCCAACTTTCAATTCTTGACTTATTTTATGCTAAGGACTTGTTTACTGCACCTGGTACTTCTATCGATCAACTCACGGAAATAAATAAAGCCAATAAAGCAGGAGAAAACATTCCTGCTTTATCAACATGGAAAATCGAAGATGTAGCGGTTGAATCTATCCTTACTATGATTTTCCAGCTTCCAACTCCTTTACATCCAGAAATTTACTATTACACTGTACTTATTGCTTGTTGTCGTGAATCTCCAGAATCCATAGCACCGGTGTTTGGTCGTGCCATTAGATTTTTCTATAATCATTTAGAAACTCTAGATTATGAATTGAAAGTTCGATTTTTGGATTGGATGACTACCCAAATTTCAAACTTTGAGTATAGTTGGAAATGGGATGAATGGGTAGGTGATTCCGAAAGATTGGCAGGATTGAAATATCAACCTCGAAGAAATTTCATCAAGAATTTGATTGCCAAAGAGATTAGATTAAGTAATAAAAATAGAATTAAAGATAGTTTTGTCACTATGGTTCCGAGTGGTAGTGTACCTAGTACATCCACTGGTGCTGCAAGTGACGAGGATGAGGAGGAAGAATCTGAAGCTGATGATACAACTGCAGCTGATGGAGGAACCACCACCATTGTTCATCTCCTGGAGTTCAACCAGTACTTGGATATATCAATGATGGCACCAAATTCTGACCAGTATATATTCGACTATGATCTTGAACTCTATGGTACTGATGAAGTCAAAGAAATATTAGCAAAATTGTATGAGCAAAAACGGGAACAAATCAAAGGCAAGAGTTTAATAACAGCCCAAGACGAGATCATGTATAACTTTCCTAACCCTGACTTACCATACCATGAATCGGCTAACAAGATATATGAGTTTGTTGTTTCCCACTATAAAACCAATGAGGAATTCTCTACGCTTTGTCAAGAAATCTTAACATCCCTTGAGTCCCATTCTAACCCTATGAAATTTTTGATCAATCTCATATTCCAAACTTATGCCTACATTGGCTCAAGATCTATTTATTCAGTGGTATCGATTCTCTCGCGAGACATTAACAAACTTAAACATATCAGTGGTGCAACTATAACCTATGCTACTGACGAACCTCATTTCGATACTCCGGAACTCACACCGGAAGAAATTACCGAACGCCAGCAGTGGATAATTGATGCCATATTCAGGATATGGGTCCATCAACCACAAGTGGTGTTCCTTATACTAGAGTACTTGATTGAGTTTGGTATCGTTGATGCAAAACATATTCTTACTAAGGCTCTTGAACTGAATTTAATTATTGATAATGTAAGTTGTATGGAAAGTGTGAATCGAATTCTTAGTACGGCAAATAAGGAATTGATTATGGTTTTATTTAAACAAATCGTTTCCAATTTAAATAAGATTCAAATTGACGAAAATATGGGTGAAGGTGAGAATGATTCTCAATGGTTGTTTTTCGAGTATATGGGATTGCTCAAGAGTTATCTTAGAAAATATATCAAAAATAATACCAAGGTGGATTATTTTGATGAATTAAGAGAGGTGTTTGGTGCAGTGGAAAATGTAAAAGCAAAAGATGAGATTTTAGAATGGATCGTAGAATGCGATGTATAGTACTTGTTCTATGTAATAATAACCAGGGAAATACTGAAGTTTCCCCCTATATAGTAATACAAAAAGTTTTAAGCGAATTCTTTTTTTGAATAACATATACAAACTATTAAAGAAAAACTTAAATACAAAAATCTAGGGCTTAGGCAAGATTCCTTAAGGAGTTTGTCGAAAGTACCGGTCTTAAACTGTCAACTGGATTTTGCTCTTTCTCTTCTTGGTCCTCCCAATCCAATTTCTGATGTTCAATCTCCTTGTCGTTGTAATGATGGAAAATTAACCAGAAGCAACAACCAGCAACAAAACAGGCAATTCCAATTCCGGAATATGTCCATACCATTTTAGGGTTTTTGGAAGTTGAACTTAAAGCAATACCCAAAGCAGCTCCAAAAGCATTCGTAACCAAGAAAAGTGAAGTGATGAATGATTTCATACTAGTTGGAGCCTTGGTATATGCATATTCCAATCCAGTAATCGAAGCAAGAATTTCAGACATGGCAATAAGCAGGTATGCTGGAACTTGGATAGCCACATGAATTCGATTGGGAACAGTTCTGAATTCAGGAGCACATTCCTTGGGGAATTCATAACATGGCCCAGTTGAATAGATATAATGCTGTAAAACAGCAGCGTAAACCATGGCAGAAGCAGCAAACATAAATCCAAAGAAGATCTTGGTTATTGCTCTGAATGGCGTGAATCTTCTAATAAATGGATATACCCATCTCTCACAGATAGGGATAAACACAATGATCGTAAGAGAGTTAATTGCTTGTAAGATATCATTGGGCAACCCATGAAGTTCCATTTGACCAGCTTGTGAAATGAAATTGTTAACCATTTGTCCATACACTAACCAATATACTGGGTAAAAGACAAACACTTTACAAGCATAGAATGATCTTCTCACTTCTTCCACAAAATGGTCACTCCATGGGTATCCCTTATTAGGATTTAAACTGGGCTTGGCGGCATCAAGATTGAACTTATTGGTTATTCCTATCCATGCACATTTGAAAGTTTTATTGACAATTCTATCACCAACTGGAGCCTTGACATAATAATTTCTTCCAAAAATAAGACAGAAAATTGCAATGAAGAAGAAACAGAATGGAAGTAAATATGCTGCCCAAAAGTCAATTCTATGCTCTAATTGAGTAGTTGCAATAACTGATAATGATCCAACATTAATCATCATGTAGAAAAACATAAACACATTCTGAATAGTAATATTTGGATCTTGTATCACTCGTTCACCTGACTTTAACACCTTAATCATTGGTTTATGGGTAGGTACTTGATCAGCAATCAATGGAGATACATTTGACTTTACACCACCTGTAGCTAACCCAATAATAACAAGGGCAGTAATAAATCCACCTAAAGCCAGAGTTTTCGTGTTAATTGATGGGATAGAAGTAAGGAACAAAATCAAAATTCCAAATATGTAAACCACACAGAAGAAGGTAATTGTCTTATATTTCCCCCAGTAAGTATCAGCAATCCATCCACCAAGAATAGGAGTCACATAACACCAAAATTGAAAAAAATATGAAATGGCTGTTGCACCGTTCTGATTTAATCCAAGAATTCCTCTTGGTGAATCTTCGGGAGTATTTTGCATATAATTTTGAAAAGGAGCTGATAACCCATAATAACTAAACCTTTCTGCTAATTCGACAATTGCCACAAGCCAGCATCGTAAGGGAATCGTCTCAGAAACATGTCTGAGAGTTTCGAGTTCTATATCTGTTGGTTCTCTTCCTTCATCTGGATGGACAACAATCAGTGTTTCCTGTTCTTCAGTGAGATCTGATACTTTCTCTCCGTTCTTTAACTCGGGAGATGTCATGGTTTTTAACTTGTATGTAGTTTTGCACCCAGTTGAACAATTAAATATAACAAAAAAAAAATAGGAACTCTAAAACAATGTGTGACTGTAATCACAAATTATTTATACTATTTTATTGTGTATTCGCAGCATATGGTGATACAGCCAAGTTAATTACCGCAGTGGTGTCATTTGAAATCTGCAACCTTCATATTGCCAAGATTTACACTTTTTGGGGTAATCTTCGCACGGCAATAAAAAACCTCACATTAAACAGCATACCACTAAATTTAGATGACCTCCACCTTTGATATTTTATTGGTTCAATCTAATTAGTGTTTATAGTTTTATGGGATGATAATTTTGAAAATGTATGGATCTCTCTTGCTTTTCCTCCGTTAAAAGTTGCGTTAGCGCAGTCTTTGTACTCGCGTAAAAACTCCGAAAACTGACATCAAAGTTTAACATAAAAAAAATATAAGGTTTGAAATTAGTTACGAAGACAATAGATGTGGCTTAAATTGTACCCTGGTTGCAATCATCACAACCGTTGCGGAGATGCATTTAGGATTTTCATGAAATTCATATATTGGTACTCAGATCCGTTGTATAAACTCTGAACCATCTAAAATTGGTCTTAAGCTGAATTTCATTTGGAATTACTAACCTGGAATTCTCTAACTTATAAAAATAATATTATGTTTCGTTGCAAAGCTGCCTCTTCGAAGAACACAAATAGAAAATATTCAGCGATCGCACGATTGTGATTTAGTAAAGACTTATCTGTTGAGGGTAAGGCTGTAAACTGCAAATCTTTAACTTACACGGCTTTTAGATAAGTTTTCCACGGCTTTGAGATAAGATTTTTTGTTTATACGGCTTTTACTAGACTCGTAATAATCTAATTAACCATGCAGCTCAACTATGCTCAAACCTATACAGTATGGATCTTGGCAACTCCGAACAATCCTAAAAGACCCTTCTGTGGTGGATAAATTCAAGAGATGTCTTATGCGGCACTTCTATTTGGGAAGTTTGGTGGTTGCAAGACAGCATGTGAAAAAGATTTAAAATGTCCCCAAATTTTCTTGATTTTTTACACTAATAATATTCCTACAGACTAAAAGGGTAACTATATAATCAGTTCGTTCTACCTGCAAGTATCTTAGGAGAAAGGAGAAGTTAGCAAGCCAAGTGAAATGTGGGAATCATACCAAGTAGTCATTCCAAATACTCTCTATCATCTTGAAAGAGATCTGTAGTTGAAATAACATCTGCAATTCAAAACCAGAAGAGTAAAGGAATGCATCAGGAATACCTTGCATACTCCATAATATATTTTGCCATCAGTTAAAGTTGGATGAACGTTATCCCACGGAATTTGCAGCACGCTTTCTTCAACTAGAATCACCCCACCAAACTTTTTTTTGTATTCCGCACTAACTAATTTTTCACTTTTATCAGTTGCGAGGTATCCCTTGACATACGATTTCTCTTCGCCCAATATAATTAGAGAATATGGCCGACATAAACAATTCCAACGATACATCACTCGCGATAGAAACGCATAACCTCACATACACCTTCCCCACATCTCATAAAATTGGGCTTCAAGATATAACGCTTGAGATTCCATGGGGAACCACTAACCTCATCGTTGGTCCTAATGGAGCTGGTAAATCCACTTTACTTAAAATATTAGCTGGAAAAACCCTTATAAAGAGTGGACTTCTTAAAATTGGAGGGTTTGATCCATTTGAATTCAAGACTAATCGAAATGAACAACATAATTCCGATATAAATAGTTATATTACTTATTTGGGTACAGAATGGGCAGCTAATTCAGTGGTGAAAAGGGATATACCGGTAAATTTATTATTAGCAAGTATTGGTGGGGAAGTTTATGCAGATAGACGTAACCACTTGATTGATATTTTAGATATTGATCCTAGTTGGTCAATGCTTAGCGTCAGTGATGGTGAACGAAGAAGGGTCCAGATAGCCATGGGATTATGTAAACCATGGAGATTATTATTATTAGATGAAGTTACAATTGATTTAGATGTAGTTGTTCGTCTGCGTCTTTTGAATTATTTACGTCAAGAGTGTCATAAAAGGCAATGTACCGTTATTTATGCCACTCATATCTTTGATGGATTGGGTCATAAGTGGTTTGATCGGGTCATACATTTGGATGCTGGGTCGATTTTGGATGATTTAAACCAGGATGAAATCACCTTTGTTAATGAAGGTAAGGGAATATCGATTGAAGGTGGAGAACACCACCATCCGGCCCATAAGGTGTCCGTCACCAAGGCAGAGTCATTACATCCGCTAGCTTTACATTGGTTGAATGATGATTTAGAAAGAAGAGGTACAAGAGAAGACGAGAAGGAGAAAATGGCTAAGAGACATAACGATTGGATTAATTCTCGTGATGGGAAATATTTTGATGCTGATGATGATGCTTTAGTAAAGTACTTTAGAACTACCAGAAGTGGTAGATAGTTTAAATAAACTTCTATAGATATATATTAATTATAAACTATCCAATTTTTTTGTTTCATTCTCAATCTTAAACTCTCTTTCCATTCTCATGAACTCATAAGCATCTTCAAGATGTTTAACCTTGTAGTGTATCAAATAATTTCTGTAGTTGGCCTCTATTTCCAGAACTGTGGTACCGTACATTGTATAATCACCAATTTCAACATAATGTAGTTTAGTATATGCCGCCAGTGATTTGCCTCCTCCTACTACTGCTGTTGTGTTTGTGGTGGTGGTCTTTTGTTGAAGCTGAGCATGTCCATTCACTTGTGAAGGAGTAGGTGGTAATTCATGTAATTTTCTTCTGCTACTTACTACCAATGCTGGTTTAATGGGAGTGGTTGGTGCTCGTTTTCTGTTGTTAATTAGCTTGATTGGTGATTCTTTTAATACATTAGTAGATGGCGCTATTAGATTAGGGGAAGTTTCCTGTAACGGCATCTTGTTTGTTATAATGCTATTGCTTGACAGCAGATGTTGTCTCTGTGTATGATTTTCTATATTTTCCAAGTCCATGATGCTAAATTTTTAATGGTGATGATACTATAAGGATTACAAAACACCAAACATTTGAAGGTTATTCACAGAAACGAAAAGTGGTTGTAAAAAAACAATGTACAAAATGTAAACAGCGCGTGAATGTTAGGTAACAGAAGACCAATGTCACGAAATAAAACGAGTGTCGCAAACTGTTCTCACTGTAGAATTAAAATAAATGACAAGAATCACGACACAGGTTTTATGATTGACCATGATTAACTGGTTCAATCATATGGTTACTATATGTATATGTATAAAACACTATGTGAATTCCCTGTTTCGTAACGTAAAACAAGCTAAGAAATGTTGTATGGGTCAAACTTTCCCAGCTTTTCCCAGTATCACCATTCGTTAGGTATATCGACATATTAATTATCATCTATTTAAATTTAGCATTGGGTATTTTAGTAAGTATCTTAGACATAAACCTGAATTGCCAAAACTGTACTGTTTACATGTGCTTTTGTTATACTTTTGAGGCTTGTGTTGATAAAGAGAATTTGAATATTCTGTTCTGCCCTAAAATCCGTATTTGGCCTTTTGTTGTGATTATTGCCGTTTTGGTAATAATGGTGCACGTGACAGAACAAGCCAGGTTACTTAAATTGTTTTCTCTAGTGTTTATTTTATATATGTTTAATACACCATCACTTCTTACCCTTTTAACCGGTGCGAATAATATCATTAATTATATATTATTGTGGAAGTTAGTTCAACATATTCACTGAGGTGCTAAGCTAAATTGTCGTAAAATACGTAATCTTTTAAGTTGTTTACGCTTTATGGATTTTATGACTCTTGATCCAAGGTCGTACTGATTAGCCGAAATAGATTCCCAATTAGGATTTGGATGTAAATCTAACCTTTGCCAAGACTTTTACTTTTTCATCTGTCTTTCCATTGCAAAAAAGCGCAATCGTCTATTTTGAAAATTATGGTTATGAGTCAGGTCAATTTTGATGTAGCAGGGCTTAAAAAGATTGATGACAGTTTATGTATAAATATCGTCACAATTTCCCTCATTAATCATAACGTTATTCTATTTCTACAGTTAAACAAACAATTCAAATCATTATGAAGCTTTCAATCATTTTATTTTTAGTCACATACGTGTGCGCAATTGATATATCTCTTAATCATAAAGTCTTATCAAGAATTCATGCTCGGGATTCCTGCTCTAATTGTTTTGATATGGCAAATGGGGAAGTCGATAAATGTATAGCTCTCGATTCTGTTAGAACAGTTGAAGAAACTTACGAAGCATTTAGTTGTTTTTGCAACCTTTCGGATAGATTCTACGAAGATTTGAGTAAGTGCATGAAGAATTGTGGAGATATTGATTCCTCCGTACTTACTGATTCTGAAAAATCTCCTTCCTTTTTAAGACAAGCAATGTGTGAAAGTGCCGATGCAGTTGGTGCAGAATTGGCGAGAAAGACCAATACTACTAATAGTAGATCTCCTACCACCAAAAATGCAGCTTCGACTATAGGTGTTTATTCCTTCATTTATTTAATGATAGTTGCATTAATTTGAGATTCATTGATGTCAATTTGTTGGTTGGTTTTAATACCCTTATATCGTGTATGTTTGTAGTTTTAAACATTGTATAGTATTTTAATTTAATTGAAGATTTCACGATGGCTAGAACCTGTAACACAGAAATTATTATCGTATTCATCAAAGACTTGTTTCATTAGCCGAATGTTGGAGAGGATTTAGCTCTTGATCAATTCAAATGAATATTCTTACCTATCATGAAAAAAACATATCTAACTATAGCTTTCATGTTTATTTGTTCACCCTCTCTGTTTCTTTAATGGGAGTAAGTTCTTGTCTTTCTTATCAAGAAATTGTTAATTTATTTTGAAGCAGTTCTTTCTGATTTAGTTCTTGAATAGAGCATGTCTTTCTTTAGAACCAGACAACTATTTTGGCCATCGAGAATTCGATCTTCCCTAAACATATGCAATGGGGTAAGCTCATGAAGGCAATCACTAAGGTATCTCCAAAAAAATTCAAAGTTGGGTTTCGAACCTCTGAAATATTCCGGAGCGTTGGTCATGTACAAGAAGTTTCCCGTTTGGGAGGAACTGGAAAGAATCTCAAAACGAGGAATATAATTTCCATTCCCATGAAAACTTGCTACTGGGGCTTGTAAGTTATAATTTACTATGGTAGGAATAAAAATATCTACACGTGAGTGCAAAAATAATCGTTACAAACCTTTTTTGGGTGCGAAAGATCTACCCCTGCATTTGAGGGTTCTAACTAAATTTGTCAATCAGAATTTTCCAGAAATAAGATAAGCGAACCGCTCAGAATTTAATACCTATTTCAAAATGCTACAAACGCGACGTAGATTCACCTTTATTCCACTATTACATCAAATGTTTATTATGTACAAGAGAAACCATTGTAAGTTGTTGACTTCGGTCACATGCTCGTAATTTATCATATCTCTTCTTAACAATCTTATCTATGACGTAATTATAACCCCCACAGGTAAACATAAGACACAATTACACTTATACTTGCCTGTTTTTCTAAAAAAAGCAATGATCGGCTTTGTTCCTTTGTCGGTTCTAACCAGGCTGTGTCGTGAATGACCCTTTTTTGTTCGTGAAAAGTGCGCAGGTGACTCTTGAGTGCAGGAATCTAGAATACCTATTGTCTCCAAGAAGAAATACTGTGCCCATGAGCAGCACATCTTTGGTTGACGCACGACTTCCCAATCGGCGTTGACCGGGATTGTGGGCAGTAAAAAGGTGAAAATTTTTCACTTCCTAATGAAATGTAAGAGGAGGAGGGTAGGCTTTTTATAGGGTTTAAATATATACGTATACTCTATATTCAAAGTAAGGTTGTGATAA